>CATNEM010000123.1:377500-630000 GCA_950096795.1 Macrostomum cliftonense | reverse complement strand
GGCTGGATGTCTTGCTCTGAACTATAGCCGTCCGAAATGCTTGGCCTCACAAAGTTATGTTATAAGCTGCCGTTCACTCTAGTAGGGAAGATTTTACGACTTTAGGGAAAAACTGGGAAAGAGAGGAACCGGATAATGCTTGCTTGCTTGTGGGAAGGGGGGAGATGCGGCTATAGCCCCGATCCTGAGCAGACTAAATCAAATCTTTTCCACTAATGTTCGGCTATAAAGCCTGTCTTAATCCCTATGCGTGTTGCTGGGCTGCTCGGGTTCTCATCTTCTTGTCTAATCCTAAAATTACGTTGTGTTCGGTATCTGGCTTGTGGATTATCTAATTATGAAGAATCTGTTCCAGTGCTTGCTTGCATGAATTCTTTTACAAAGTAACTAGGTTTGAGTAGTGTGGTGAATGCAGCATGTTCAAATTATTTTTCATTTAGTCGCCCTATCCCACTCTACCCCCTCTATCCCACTCTACCCCCTCTATTCCAGTCTACCCCTCTATTCCACTCTACACCCTCTATTCCAGTCCACCCCCTCTATTCCAGTCTACCCCCTCTATTCCAGTCCACCCCCTCTATTCCAGTCTACCCCCTCTATTCCAGTCTACCCCCTCTATTCCAGTCTACCCCCTCTATTCCAGTCCACCCCCTCTATTCCAGTCTACCCCCTCTATTCCAGTCTACCCCCTCTATTCCAGTCTACCCCCTCTATTCCAGTCTATCCCTCTATTCCAGTCTACCCCCTCTATTCCAGTCTACCCCCTCTATCCCACTCTACCCCCTCTATCCCACTCTACCCTCTCTATTTAATTTATTGTTTTTCCCTTAGTTTTTTTCTATTACTGTCATGACGGTTTGTTATCTTAGCTCACTCCCGTTAAGCTTTCTCAATTCTACTCTTCTACTCTCTAATGCTATACCTCTAATACTATAGTCGTATATTATACTTCCAATCAAAAACCCAAACGCTCAGCATATCTTCGCAGTTCTTTCTCTCGATTCTTGAACAAAATCTGAATTATTAAATTGGACATGACTTTATTTCCACCCGTTATACTAAGGAAAGATTTTTCGGCCTCTGCTTTTTTCTGAAGCATATTTTTTGGCTTACTCTCTTATTCTAAGATGTATCGTGACAATTAAGTTAAAAGAGTTTTATGTCTCTAAGTGAATTATTTATTTCAAAATTGGCATTGGTCGACATCATTTCTAATGCAACTATCCTAGCCCTAACTATATGGCATATATTCGATGCTGGGATACGCTGATACGAATAATAATGTCGGAAAATTTTTTTCATTTATATTGGGACCAGAAATTCTCTCGTATAATATTATTGTCTAATATTTTATATTCTCTCTGAGAGTCTCAGCGTCTACTATCTCACCTCATCTCATTCAGTCTCAATGACTACTATCTCACCCCATCGCACTCAGTCTCAATGACTACTATCTCACCCTGTCTCACTCAGTCTCACTGTCTACTATCTCACCTTGTCTCACTTAGGCTCACTCTTTACTATCTCACCCCATCTCACACAGTCTCACTGTCTACTATCTCACCCCATCTCACTCAGTCTCACTGTCTACTATCTCACCCCATCTCACTCAGTCTCACTGTCTACTATCTCACCCTGTCTCACTTAGGCTCACTGTCTACTATCTCACCTTGTCTCACACAGTCTCACTGTCTACTATCTCACCCTGTCTCACTTAGGCTCACTGTCTAATATCTCACCTTGTCTCACACAGTCTCACTGTCTACTATCTCACCCTGTCTCACACAGTCTCACTGTCTAATATCTCACCTTGTCTCACACAGTCTCACTCTTTACTATCTCACCCCATCTCACACAGTCTCACTGTCTACTATCTCACCCCATCTCACTCAGTCTCACTGTCTACTATCTCACCCCATCTCACTCAGTCTCACTGTCTACTATCTCACCCTGTCTCACTTAGGCTCACTGTCTAATATCTCACCTTGTCTCACACAGTCTCACTGTCTACTATCTCACCCTGTCTCACTTAGGCTCACTGTCTAATATCTCACCTTGTCTCACACAGTCTCACTGTCTACTATCTCACCCTGTCTCACACAGTCTCACTGTCTAATATCTCACCTTGTCTCACACAGTCTCACTGTCTACTATCTCACCCGTCTCACACAGTCTCACTGTCTACTATCTCACCCGTCTCACACAGTCTCACTGTATACCATCTCACCCTGTTTTACTCAGTCTCACTGTCTACTATCTCACCCTGTCTCACTCAGTCTCACTGTCTACCATCTCACCCTGTCTTACTCAGTCTCATTGTCTACTATCTCATCCTGTCTCACTCAGTCTCACTGTCTACCATCTCACCCTGTTTTACTCAGTCTCACTGTCTACTATCTCACCCTGTCTCACTCAGTCTCACTGTCCACCACCTCGCCTTGTCTCACACAGTCTAACTGTCTACTATCTCACCTCATCTCACACAGTCCCATTGTCTACTATCTCACCTTGTCTCACACAGTCTCTCTGTCTACTATCTCACCTGTCTCACACAGTCTCACTGTCTACTATCTAACATAGTCTCTCTGTCTAATATCTCACCCGTCTCACACAGCCTCACTGTCTACTATCTCACCCTGTCTCACTCAGTCTCACTGTCTACCATCTAACCCTGTCTTACTCAGTCTCACTGTCTACTATCTCATCCTGTCTCACTCAGTCTCACTGTCTACCATCTCACCCTGTTTTACTCAGTCTCACTGTCTACTATCTCACCCTGTCTCACTCAGTCTCACTGTCCACCATCTCACCTTGTCTCACACAGTCTCTCTGTCTACTATCTCACCTGTCTCACACAGTCTCACTGTCTACTATCTAACAGTCTCTCTGTCTACTATCTCACCCGTCTCACACAGTCTCACTCTTTACTATCTCACCCCATCTCACACAGTCTCACTGTCTACTATCTCACCCTGTCTCACTCAGTCTCACTGTCTACCATCTCACCCTGTCTTACTCAGTCTCACTGTCTACTATCTCATCCTGTCTCACTCAGTCTCACTGTCTACCATCTCACCCGGTTTTACTCAGTCTCACTGTCTACTATCTCACCCTGTCTCACTCAGTCTCACTGTCCACTATCTCGCCTTGTCTCACACAGTCCCATTGTCTACTATCTCGCCTTGTCTCACACAGTCTCACTGTCTACTATCTTACCTTTTCTCACAGTTTCACAAAGTCTCATTCACTTTTGTTGTTGTTATTTTCAGTTGCTGAATTCCACAGTCAGTATTTCTCCTTCCTAAGCCATGTTTACACTGGACGAGGAAAAGCACTTCCCCCCGCTATCATATCACGACGAAGTAAATAAATTGATTCACTTTTGACCTTTCATACTCAGAGCTCATCAATAACTTTGCTTCTTTGCTTCTCAGCTAGTGTCGATAGCTGTGAGCGTTATTTATAATTAATTTAATCAATTATATGTTCTACAGTAATTCAGTAAGTAATTTCTAAATATATCAGACTTTTCAATTTTCTGGGGGCAAAACATTTCAGCCTATATTTTAATATTATTATCGACTTACTTATAAATCCAATTAAATTTTAGCCCTTAGTGTCTCTCAGCTTTTAGCTAAATTCTTCAAGTTCTAGCTGAATTCTCCAGCGCTTCTATCTGAATTCCCCCAGCTCTTCTTTCTGAATTCCCCAGCTCTTCTTTCTGAATTCCCCCAGCTCTTTTAGCTGAATTCCCCGAGCTCTTTAAGCTGAATTCCCCGAGCTTTTCTAGCTGAATTTCCCCAGCTCTTCTATCTGAATTCCCCCAGCTCTTCTATCTGAACTCCCCCAGCTCTTCTAGCTGAATTCCCCCAGCTCTTTTAGCTGAATTCCCCCAGCTCTTCTTTCTGAATTCCCCCAGCTCTTTTAGCTGAATTCCCCGAGCTATTCTAGCTGAATTCTCCCAGCTCTTCTAGCTGAATTCCCCGAGCTCTTTAAGCTGAATTCCAGCAGCTCTTCTAGCTGAATTCCCCCAGCTCTTCTATCTGAATTCCCCCAGCTCTTCTATCTGAATTCCTCCAGCTCTTCTATCTGAATTCCCCCAGCCCTTCTATCTAAATTCCTTCAGCCCTTCTATCTGAATTCCCCCAGCCCTTCTAATTGAATTCCACCAGCTCTTCTAGCTGAATTCCACCAGCTCTTCTAGCTGAATTACTTTAGCTTCAAATATCCGTTTATGTCTCCATGCATCGAGTAATTCCTTAGCTTACTAAAAAATTCAGGGCGATAAAGAAAAAAAAGCCGATAGCACGAGAGACTCGGCGGCTTACGTCTTATCCTCGAGGCTCTCGCACAGCTCACAATCTAATTATTTGCTTCGTCTATATTTATCCATTTAGCTACGACATTGACTGCGACTATATTTTGGGAAAATAAATATACATTGAGGCTGTCCTTAGCGTACTTTTTCAGCGTAAACTTTTTTAGGACTGTTTCTCTCGCTTTTTATAGACGCCAATGGTCGAGTTCTTGTTGCCACCGGATCAGAAGACTGCGCCATCTGCACTGCAACCTGTCCCACCAGCGGGTTCCAAACTTCGTCAGCTGCTGTTTGTGGCGAAGACTCGACTACGATGAAGGGCAGCATTAGTACAGCTGGTAAGTTGGCACTGATTTGTATCTGTTCAGCTGTACGAGATATAATGCTGTGTAATAAACTATCTACTTATGCAGTTATCTACTCATCTATCTACCTAACCAGTTATCTATTCGTCTTTCTATCCATTTATCTACTTGTCTATCTGCCAAGTTATCTACATTGTCTATCTACTCGTCTAACTACTCGTCTATCTACCCAGTTATCTACTCGTCTATCTACCCTATTATCTATTCGTCTATCTATCCAGTTATCTACTCGTCTATCTACCCAGTTATCTACTCGTATATGTACCCAGTTGTCTACTTGTTTATCTACCAATTTATCTACATTTTCTATCTACCCAGTTATCTACTTGTCTTTCTACCCAGTTGTCTACTCATCTATCTACCAATTTGTATACTCGTATGTCTCCCAGTTGTCTACTCTTATATCTACTCTGTTATCTACTCGTCTATCTACCCAGTTATCTACTCGTTTATCTACCTAGTTTTCCACTCGTCTATCTACTTAGTTGTCTACTCATCTATCTACCTATTTATCTGCTCGCCTATCTACCCAGGTATCTACTCATCAATTTTCTAATCTATTTTACCAAGATTTATTTTTTTAATTTCTCTCCCTCCCAGGTTTTCCCGCGTCGGTGACGCCTCAATCTCGATCCCGAGGTCACGCCTCCAGCGTCCGTTGCTTAGCAACCGGCGCCGGCACAGTCCTCATCTCCGGCGGCGGTCGCGGCGGCCTGGCGGCCTGGGCCTTGACGAGCTCGGCGACCTCGCTGAGTCCCCTGACCGCCTGCCAGCTGACCGATCGCTGGCTGCAGCGCCGACTCGCTCAGGACAAATCCTCAATTGGCGACGTCGGCAGCACCCGAGTGATGTCGCTGGCCCGACTGCCAACTGTCGGTATTGTCGCCGATGATTCCGCCGACGATCCGGCGCCACTGTTCACCGCCGCCTGCTCCAATGGCGACGTGCTGCTGATGCGGCTGGAGCTCGCGGCCGACGGGCAGCGCCGGTTCAAACTGGTGCGCCGGTTGATCGCTCTGGATGGCGGTTGCGCTTTGAAGGTGACGGCAGTTAACGGTTTTGATCGAAGGTGAGGGCTAGATAGGGTCGGTTTTTTATTGCTTGTGTGTTGAGATTTTTTCAGTTGTAAATTAATTTTCTGACATTCATGTATCCCTAATTAAAATTTTATGACTCACTAAAACCCAATCAAGAAGTTCAATGATACTAATGTAGATCCTTAAATCCCCATTCAGAAGTTTTTTAACTTCAAATCCCACATCCATAAGTCTATAAATACTCAAATCCCAAATCCAGAAGTCTATAGATCCTCAAATCCCAATTCAGAAGTCTATAGATCCTCAAATCCCAAATCCAGAAGTCTATAGATCCTCAAATCCCGAATCCAGAAGTCTATAGATCCTCAAATCCCAAATCCAGAAGTCTATAGATCCTCGAGTCCGAATTTAGAAGTCTATAGATCTTCAAATCCCAATTCAGAAGTCTATAGATCCTCAAATCCCAAATCGAGAAGTCTATAGATCCTCGAATCCCAATTTAGAAGTGTATAGATCTTCAAATCCCAATTCAGAAGTCTATAGATCCTCAAATCCCAAATCCAGAAGTCTATAGATCCTCGAATCCCAATTTAGAAGTCTATAGATCTTCAAATCCCAATTCAGAAGTCTATAGATCCTCAAATACCAATCCAGATGTCTATAGATCCTTAAATCCCAATTCAGACGTCTATAGATCCTCAAATACCAATCCAGATGTCTATAGATCCTCAAATCCCAATTCAGAAGTCTATAGATCCTCAAATACCAATTCAGAAGTCTATAGATCCTTAAATACCAATTCAGAAGTTTTTAGATTCCTTCATTGTAAATTTGAATCATAATTTTATGTTCCAATATTTTTTTCATTCTAAAGTCTTCAAATCCTAAGGTTCTAAAAGAATTCATGCTTTTTTCTTTCACAATCTTCGTGCAGGTCCGCCTCCTCCAGCGGCTACCACTGCAATCTTGTGTGTTCAACTTCCGACGGCGCGTTAATCCTATTGCGCTGCCGCACAGACAATCCGACGGACAATTCAACTGCCGATTGGGAAGTGACTAGCCAGTTATTGACACGCCTGTCCTGCAGCGTGAATGACGTGTGTCAATTGGGCTGGTCATCGAAGACCAGCTCTGTTAATCCGCTATTCCTGGCTTTAGACAGCGGTCTCGTGGCTGTTTGTGCCGCTTCTGCTGCCCAATTGTCCGAAAATTTTGTCGTGAAATCATCTGCGGGTCATTCGGCCGCCGCTCTGTCTGTTGGCGTGTCGAATTGTCGGAAGATTTTATTCAGCCTCGGAGCCGATTGTTGCATTCGAGTGTGGAAATTTTTCGACCAGGGATTGGGGAGAATCGACTGTCTTGGGGAGTGTCGGCTGGCTCTGACCGATCCGCAGAGGTTGCTGCTGCTTTCAACAAAGACTGAAACTAAGAGCGACAATGCAGTGGAAGAATTGAACGTATTGGCCGTTGGCCAAGGATTGCAATGTATTCGAATCGATGAGCGTTAGGAATTGCCTGCCGATATGTAGCGAAATTATCTTTCTCAGGTCGATTAGTTCATAAGTAATTTTAAGAATCAGACGATATGTATCGGAATTATCTTTTGCTGGTTTTATTATTTTCGAATTTGTTGTCATCATGAGTTGCCTACCGATATGTATCGAAATTATCTTTCTTAGGTCGATAAGTTAAAAAATTTTAAGAATCAGACGATATGTATTATCTTTTACTGGCTCTATTGGTTCGGATTTTTCAGCCTCTACTATTTATCATTAATTTACATATTTAAAGGTCTACCGATATGTATCGAAAGTGATTATTTTAAAGCAATAAACAACTTTCGGGGAGAAAAAAGGGGATTTTTCAGCTAACAGTAAACGATATGTATTGATAATAATTTAAAAGATTATGAAACCTTATTCATCTTTTTGTAAGCATTTTTAACTAGCTTTGATGGGAAATATTTTACCAATCAATAATAGTAAAATTATATAAAAATTTTACTATTAGGAATTATTTACCAATCAAACAAAGCCGCAAATAATAGTGCAAATACTTTCAATTTCATTTTGTCACGAACATAAATTATTTTATTTGCTTACATATTTCCTGAATTAATTAATTGTTTAACTTTCTGGTCAAACGGTTTTATCTTTTAACTAGGGTAATAAATTTTCCAACCCGAATAAATACAAAGGTTGCATATAGGAATACAAAAATAGTAGATAAGCCATTCCTATAGAATCAAATGACTGACAGATTTCTGTACGTTTTATGCAATTAACAAGCATTGCATTATAGCCCTGTGTGTGCTTTGCTATATAAGAAATAATTAACACGCGTTGACTCGCTTAATAAATAGATTTTTATGCTTTCAATGCCTTTTGCCTTGTCATAATGTGGCATGTACATGAAATATTTGCTTATATTTCTATCGATAAGTTTGCACAGTTTACTTGACATTATTCAGTAAACAAATAGGTGCTATTTTTGCATTCTACTGGGGGAGGACAGCTAATGGTCAGGCAAAACTTATTAATTATACTAAACTTATCACAGTCTTAGGCCAAAGCTATTTAGTGCGTATATAAATATATTTATGCATCAGAAAGTGAACAAAAAAGAATTGATGGACGTGTGTGTGTGTGTGTGTGTGTGTGTGTGCACATGTAGGCATAAATATAACCTGGAAATTAAGATTAGCGCAAAAAGCAGCTAGATCATAAGCCATGCGTCTGTCATAATAAACAAAATAACAAATTCACAACTTGAAAATAAAAATATAAATTGCGCAAGTCTTCGAATGAAGCCAAAATGTTTTGCGTGCATAATTACGTAAATAGAAAAAACAAAGCCAAAGTTGTTTTAAAAAATGATAGCAAAAACGATTTTTTGTCTACTTATAATAAAATTGTCAAACACTGATTGTGTGAACCAAAAAAACTATTTACAGGAAGATGATAATTCAACTGAACTGGTATATTGTCAAATTTGCTAGCATTTTTACGCAGCTACTTTTAGAAGCTTCATTTTTGGCAGCTGCTAACAAAAACTTTGATATTGTGCATTTCTGTCTCAAGAAAGCAGTAGATTAGCTAATTTTTAACCGGATTATGATAATTGGAACAGTAGATAAGTAGTTGTGGCCTAAAGCAACAAATTTTGCTTGAGTCTTCAAAATCCAGCAAATTTTGTTTTGTGGCGAGTGATGGACGGTGAGGTTCGAGTGCCTTGTAGTAGGCTAAACAAACCTATGGCCAGGTGCGGCGGCTTGTAGATAGGATTCCAAAATCAGTATTGCTTGAAGCCTGGGAAGAGATAGGACAGGCAGATTGACAGACAAGGCAGATAGACAAGGCAGACAGACAGAAAGACAGAGAGACAGACAGACAGACAGAGCGACAGGAAGACAGACTGACAGAAAGCCAGACAGCCAGGCAGGCAGGCAGACAGACAGACAGGCAGGCTGGTGGACAGACAGACAGACAGACAGACAGACAGACAGCCAGGCGGACAGGCAGACAGACAGACAGACACACACACAGACAGACAGGCAGGCAGACAGGCAGGCAGACAGACACACAGACAGGCAGGCAGACAGGCAGGCAGACAGACAGACAGACAGCCAGACAGACAGACAAGGCATAAGGCAGCAGCGGAGCCCAACTAAGGCTTAGAATGATGGCAGCTTAAAAAAAGACTCTTCAACGAAGAAAATTCAAAGAAAAGGTGATTGATTTAAATAAATTGATAGCGCTAGTTGACTGGCCTATAAAATGTTTTTAAACCCTATTTGAAATGTGCCAGCCATTCTTATTGATGCTGATTTGCTAAATAATTTTAATTACTATGAGCAGACTCGGGTTTGAGGGACAGCTGAACATTGCAAGGTCGCGCGCGCGGATTCACAGAGCCTGCTGCTCCACTCCGTTATCCAGATTGTGGTGCCTCGCCCGTCTGGCATTGACGTCGGAACTGCGCCGACGCTGCAATCGGCCAGCTGAGGCCGCAGCCGTCGAGGCCTTCCGGTGACTTCCGGTCAGGCCGTACTGCTCGGCGTATTGTTCCGCTCTTAGCCGGTTGTTGATTGAACGACAATGGCCAAGCAGGATGTGCTTGAATGGCATGCGGAAGTCGCGATTGAACTTGGCGTAGATTATCGGATTGAGAAATGAATTCACGTAGCCTAAAATTGTGGGGTGGGCATTTTTTAAGAATTTTTAATTAGCAATAAAACGCGCTTGATAAATGAGGACGCAGACGTCAGGGTTAGCTTAATAAACACAACCTCAATGAATATTTTTTAAAGGAAGGATTATTCTCGAGACTTATTGGAAGTCTAGCTGTATGATAATTTTATTTTTAAAGCGATTTTTAGAGACACAAATGGAGGGAGATTTTCAAGACCCTTGGCTTTACGAGCGTATTTTTGAAGGCGATTCTCGAGAAGGATTGGAGGGAGATTCTCGAGAAGGATTGGAGGGAGATTCTCGAGAAGGATTGGAGGGAGATTCTCGAGAAGGATTGGAGGGAGATTCTCGAGAGGGATTGGAGGAAGATTCTCGAGAGGGATTGGAGGAAGATTCTCGAGAAGGATTGGAGGGAGATTCTCGAGAAGGATTGGAGGGAGATTCTCGAGAAGGATTGGAGGGAGATTCTCGAGAAGGATTGGAGGGAGATTCTCGAGAGGGATTGGAGGAAGATTCTCGAGAGGGATTGGAGGAAGATTCTCGAGAAGGATTGGAGGGAGATTCTCGAGAAGGATTGGAGGGAGATTCTTGAGAAGGATTGGAGGGAGATTCTCGAGAAGGATTGGAGGGAGATTCTCGAGAAGGATTGGAGGGAGATTCTTGAGAGGGATTGGAGGGAGATTCTCGAGAAGGATTTTAGGGAGATTCTCTAGAAGGATTGGAGGGAGATTCTCGAGAAGGATTGTAGGGAGATTCTCGAGAAGGATTAAAAGGAGATTCTCGAGAGGGATTGGTGGTTGACTCTCGAGAAGGATTGTAGGGAGATTCTCTAGAAGGATTGGAGGGAGATTCTCTAGAAGGATTGGAGGGAGATTCTCGAGAAGGATTGGAGGGAGATTCTTGAGAAGGATTGGAGGGAGATTCTCGAGAGGGATTGGAGGAAGATTCTCGAGAGGGATTGGAGGAAGATTCTCGAGAAGGATTGGAGGGAGATTCTCGAGAAGGATTGGAGGGAGATTCTCGAGAAGGATTGGAGGGAGATTCTCGAGAAGGATTGGAGGGAGATTCTCGAGAGGGATTGGAGGAAGATTCTCGAGAGGGATTGGAGGAAGATTCTCGAGAAGGATTGGAGGGAGATTCTCGAGAAGGATTGGAGGGAGATTCTTGAGAAGGATTGGAGGGAGATTCTCGAGAAGGATTGGAGGGAGATTCTCGAGAAGGATTGGAGGGAGATTCTTGAGAGGGATTGGAGGGAGATTCTCGAGAAGGATTTTAGGGAGATTCTCGAGAAGGATTGGAGGGAGATTCTCGAGAAGGATTGTAGGGAGATTCTCGAGAAGGATTAAAAGGAGATTCTCGAGAGGGATTGGTGGTTGACTCTCGAGAAGGATTGTAGGGAGATTCTCTAGAAGGATTGGAGGGAGATTCTCGAGAAGGATTGGAGGGAGATTCTCTAGAAGGATTGGAGGTAGATTCTTAAGAGGGATTGGAGGGAGATTCTCGAGAAGGATTAAAAGGAGATTCTCGAGAGGGATTGGTGGTTGACTCTCGAGAAGGATTGTAGGGAGATTCTCTAGAAGGATTGGAGGGAGATTCTCTAGAAGGATTGGAGGGAGATTCTCGAGAAGGATTGGAGGGAGATTCTTAAGAGGGATTGGAGGGAGATTCTCTAGAAGGATTGGAGGGAGATTCTCTAGAAGGATTGGAGGGAGATTCTCTAGAAGGATTGGAGGGAGATTCTCTAGAAGGATTGGAGGGAGATTCTCTAGAAGGATTGGAGGGAGATTCTCTAGAAGGATTGGAGGGAGATTCTTAAGACGGATGGAAAATTCCGCAGAAACCATACGTCAAAAAGTACATTGGAACTGACTAAACACTAGCACTGATAGAACGCGGATGAGCCCACGCCAGCTAGTACCCGCCTAACCATCCGCCTCGCCCAGGTCTGTGCGGGCACAGGAAGCCTCGTCAAAGATAGGCATCTTGAAAAACACGGTTTCCTTAATCCTCCGTTCAACCGTTCCTTCCGCCTCCGGCTTTCCGTCTTCTTCTAGCTCGTACAGTGAGCGCTGACAACAAGCAAGCCCTGACAGGGCGGCCGGCTCATTAGCACCGTAACGTCTGCAGTCTCCACCCCCCCTTGCCAGCTTGCTTCTCCTTAAAATTGACGGAACAGGATTTCTGCGCTATAGGGCAACCTAGCAACCTTTAACTACAAAGGGGAAATTGAATTTAGGTAATAATTGCACGAATTAGAAAAGTATGGCTGGTGCTTGGATGCTGGCTAGTTTTGGCTGGTTCTTCTGCGTCCCTTGCACAAATAGTGAGAAAACAAATCTTTCCTAACGGGTAATCCGTTAATAAGTGGGCGAAGAAAGGGGAAAATGTGTGCTCCCCCACCAAGGTGGCTTTCTCCTAAAAGGGTGTTTTCATCCCCCTATTTTATTTGTGGCCGAAGGTGTTAACTGTGCAGCCATTGCAAGATGGATTGTTTTTCTCATTCTGCTGCTTACGGTTGCTTACGCATACATATTTTATGGCTACTAAATTATGAAGTACTTGCGATGGCTACGCACAAGCGACCGAATTTAGTGTGATTGATGCATGGCAACTTACCCGTCAACGGATAATTTTCTTGCTTGTTCATTTAGCCCCGCTAACTATTTAGTATAATTTAGTACCACATTACTGGGAAATGCGTTTCATTTCATGCAAGTATTGGCCACATTGTAGGTGTTAAAATGCAACTTTTTTTCAAGAGCTCATTGAATCAAAAAATGACATTTATTTTATCTAATGGATTTACCATCTCTTCTAGACGGGGTCAAGAAAAAACAAGAAAAAGAGCGGCCGAAAGACAGCTAGCAGTAACAGTGCTATAGTGCATCATACCGATACGGTATTCGCTTCAAACCCCGTGTATTCTTCCGCTGCAATATTTATTGAAGGATTTGCCATAAATCCGCCAAGATTTTCTGCCTCCCACTCCTAAGCACAAGGCTCCAAGAGGCTTAGATTGGATTTGCTTGCAATGGCATGCGTGTATGAACTGGGACAGGTGGATTATCCATAGGGGGATTTTCGAAGCTGAGGGGGATATTATTGAATTGTAATGAAGCTCGTAGGCACACGTGCAAACCATATATAATAATATTTTCGTAATTCTAATTAGGTGCCCGATATCGCTGGCCTCTGGCGTCATTTCTAATTTTGTGTCAGGTAATGTACTTTATCGGTGAGTTGAGAACAAAGAAAAAGACGCTTGCAACAATGCCTAACAGTATTGTTTTATCCTCACCAATTTGACAAGCACGCGTCAAAAAAAATATATATAGCAGCATTTTTGTTTGAGCAAAGCATTTGGAGCAACTATAGCTACTGAATAAACGAGTTTTATCTATTGAATTTGTCAGTCTGTCTGTTTCGGGATTGGAGAGAGATTATGTAGCTTGTTGAGTTGCATGACAGGCCTGGCTGGGTGGTCGTTGCATGTCTCGTGTGAGCATGTGTGTGTGTGTCCAGGACAGCGGAAACGTGAATAAGTTTGTTTTTCTAACACGCAGTTTTGAGCCAATATGATTTGAAGGGGGCCTAGAAGCCAAATAGAAGAACGGAAACTAAAACAGTGACAGTGTTGCAGACTCTTTTTGGGAGAGAGTGAGAAATTTGAGATATGAATGTTTCAACCAAAATATTGTTTTTCGTTCATAACCTTTTCATCAGAAGAAAATATCTAGAGAACATCACTCGATAGAAAGTTGCGCAATCACATGAAGTCGAGATTAGCCGAGAGCTTACCCAGCCATAAGAACACGGCAAACATGTGCTCGTTGATGTACAGCGGTTCCGACACAGATAATTTATTTACAGCTGCGTGAATTGGTTTGTACAGAGCTGCGACTAGCTGAAATCATCAAATTGTATAATTTGTTGATAATTATGTTGCGTTCAGAGTGTCAAAAGTTCAATTCAAAGGCTTCATAAATATAGTCCAAGTTGGCATTTCTATATCTAGAGCTTGTCTAAATTTAGAACTGAACAAAAACGAAAACATACACACAACTATATCTAAACTTCATCCCTAGAGGACTGCGCTATAGAGTGGGAGGGACAGTTTCAGACGACACAGACTGTTTGGCTTTTATAAACTAGTTGTCTAAATTGTTCGAGCTCTGCAGGCATTTAAGATTGATGTGATGCTGCTGTGACGCTTATGGCAGGGCAGTACGGTACGAGATATACAGCGAGACAATGAGGAGAGACTGACCACATGGCAACAGGCAAGCTTAAAATATGGACGGTTAGTAAAATAAATGCCCTCAAATAACAGAGCTAAGTTTGTTGGCAGTTTTTTTTGTAAACACAAATGCAACCAACCCAGATTTGATTTGGGTGCCACTGTAGAGTAAGTAGTAAGTACTCAAACATGACGTGTCTTTAAAGTATTATTATTTATTATGATGGCTAAATGGCTACACTTTATTGTTTATTTTGCATGGTTTTAGGAGGTCAAAACAATCTGATTTCCGTTTAAAAAGGCACTAATTCGATATTGATAATCTCACCTGCATTATGAAGAAAGGCAACCAGCACAGAGTGAAACAGCCCATAATAACGCCTAAAGTTTTTATTGCTTTTGTATCGCTGCTGCTTTTTTTCTTGGCTCCGATGGTTGATAGGGCGCCGCCGCTTCTGCTAGTGCCGGCACTCTGTACAGACGGTCGCGTGGCGCCCTGTCCATTGTTATTCGGTGACAACTGTTCGTCAATCAGATTTTTATCGTCCTGGCGTAGGTGCACAACTTTCTGCTTTTCATCGGCTTTAGCCATCTTTCTAGCCAGTTTGAATATGTTGCCATAGAGTACTAGCATGATGATTAGCGGTAGATAGAAAGCGACAAACACAGCGTAAACTTGATACTCGGTGTTAGTCGGATAGCCGCAATGACCTTCGTTGAATTTGTTTTTCCAACTGGAGAATAGTGGCGGTATGCTGATGCAGGCGCTCAATAGCCAGACAGCTGCGATCATTAATCCCATGCGGACAGGGGTTCGCTTCACCGCGTACTCGAATGGTTTAGTAATGACCAGGTAGCGGTCAATAGATATGGCGCATAGATTCAGGATGCTACTGGTGCATAATAATACGTCGCACGAGGTCCAAAAATTGCAGACCTGCTCCGGAAATGGAAAATAGTTCATCAACTGATAGATAATAGCGAAGGGCAGTACTAGTAGGCCAACCAGAAGGTCGCTACAGGCGAGACTAACAATCAATAGATTTGACGGATTCTGCAGCTTTTTAACTAATACAACGGCCATGACTACTAGAACGTTGCCGAAAAAGGTGCCGCAAGCGATTATGGACAAGACGAAGCCTAGCAGAACTTTGCTGCCAAGATTATAGTTGCAAGTTGGCAACAAATCAATGCACTGTTGGCTCATATTGCCCAGACTGATTGCCTCCTGTTTAAATAGCGTTATCTCCAGACTGGAGCAATTGCATGGCACATTGGGCGCCAATTTTTCCCAATCTTGCGGCGTAGACATGGTCTTTGGTCTTTGCAGGGCGAAAAAATGCTCCGATAAATATTATTATCGGTGAAGGACGTCTCCAGTGATAGTCGTGGCTTGGTTTAGGCGGTCTCTGATAAAGTATAAATAACGCTATTATAAATCTCTTCCTGTTATTTTTCTCACTCGCTTCTGTTGAAAAAAATTTGGTTTATTACCGCGCTCCGAAGCCAATCGAATTAAAATAAAGGCCTCAGCAAAGCGCTGCAGCAGTGCTCTTTCTTCGGCTTTTCTGCCTCCCAGAGCCTTCCTTCTTTATTTTCTATCTCTTTTAGTCTCTTTCCCTCACTACTCCTAATGCTTTACTCTCTCTCTTTTTCACTAATCAAGGCCTTGCCCTGGGGCATGGGGTTGGCCGTGGGGTGGTTGGCAGAGTGGAGTGGGGAGAGAGAGGACACACACTCCCACACACACACACAAGCGACCAAGGTCAGAGAACGCAAGGGTTTCTCTCTCTTTCCACATTAGACTTAGCGCAGTAGGGGTTGGTGCCGCGGAGGGGGGAGGTTCTTTATTTTAGTTTCAGTGGACCTTGGCGTTTAGAGGGGTAGAAAGGAAAGAGTTTTGGGTGGGTGGGTGTGCTGGAGGTGTACACCAAATCCATCCGTCCTAGTCAGTAGTTCAGTTTATTCCAGTTCAGGCATTTATTTTCACTCCCGCCTACAACGCAGCGCTATGTGGGTTTGGGGTGGCCCCAAGTGTCCTACCGAGTGTGAAAATATAGCATTTTGCAAGCCAATTGGTCCTTCGAGCAAGCAATTTAATCCTGAATAGAGATTTCAAGCTGCCGCAGCCCAGATTTTCGTAGTCTATGGCCCAGACTGGTGGCAATAGAGCAAGCAATTTGATCCTTCGGACACGCATTTGAGAATTTCAAGCCTTTATGCATTGAAACTGAGATGTAATTATGATATAATTGAAATGATATGACGAAACTGAGGTGCAATTGAAACGGTGAGCCGCAGACGCTCAAACTGGTAAACTAAAGCAAAGTGACGAGATGAGCAAAGCTCACATTGTTCACGCTGGTTCACATGATATCCACTCCAGCAACACAAGCAGGGATGAACCGCAGCATGTGCCGAAACCATCCGCCACACTTGACTGGGGTGACTTCTGTTGTTGCCTCCTCAGCAATCCTGTGCAGAACAAGGACTCGCCACTCACGCAAAGTGGTCTCAGGAGGCGGACTGTCCAGTTCCTGCTGCACATCTGGCTGCGATAGCTGCCGCTTGATTGCCGCCTTCAGACAGGAATGCGCGCTCTCCACCGGATTCAGAAACGGCGAGTAGGGCGGAAGCACGACCACACGCCAGTTCGCCTCAAATTGCTGCGGAATGCTCACCCCGTTGTGGAAACGAGCGCCGTCGATGATTATGCAGAACTGGTCAGCATTGCCCACATCGGGGCGATGGCTGACGGCTTGAACCAGCTCCTCAACGAAGGCTTGAAAAATGTTAGCATTCAATGTCTGACTGACAATCTTGTGATGCACGAGACCGAAATCTGGGGCAACTGCTTGCACAACATTCACCTGCACACCTCGCTGAGTGTGCAGGACGCGCCGGACTCGCTGGCCCCTTCTGCTGCGTCCCCG
The DNA here is from genome assembly GCA_950096795.1 of Macrostomum cliftonense. Lineage (NCBI taxonomy): Eukaryota > Metazoa > Platyhelminthes > Macrostomidae > Macrostomum > Macrostomum cliftonense. Next base: position 612,920 of record CATNEM010000123.1, on the reverse strand, counting down.
GGACCTGCGCGTCCAAATGTTGAATCCGGTTTCGTCTATGTAGATAAGATGACATTCGGGTGTCAGACCAATGAACCACTGGGCAAATTCCTGTCTCCGAACTCTGTTCTCCGGACTGTTCCGAGCAGCTGGAACATCCGCGTCCTGACCAAGATTCTTCATCGTGATAAGCTGCTTGTCCAAAGCTCTGCTGACAGTTGCTTCACTCACTTCTAGGCCTGCATGCTCATCCTGTAGCTTGCGACGCAATTCCTTCAGGGTTAGAAGTGGATTCTCGTCCAACGATGTCCGCAGGAATTGCACATGTTCTTCTCCAAGTTTAGAAACTCGGTCGCCACCTCTACGGATTCTGACCTGGCGTCCTGTCTCTTCATAGCGTCTCCGAATGGAATAGACTGTCTTTCTCTTCACGTTCAGCCACCGTGAGATGTTGATCGGGCTGTCGCCTCTCTCAATGGCGGTGATGATTAGCTCGTACTTTTCATGGCTGATCTTTCGATACGGTCCCCGTGGTTGATTGGGTCCCTCGCTTTCAATTGAAACGCTAACATCACTTCCTTCTTCCTCCAATATAGCGCTGCCCTGCTCGCTATCCTCGTCAGACATGGCGCTTGCCGTTCTATTTTTAGTCAGGATCTGGGCTTGGCTTGAAATTCTCAAATGCGTGTCCGAAGGATCAAATTGCTTGCTCTATTGCCACCAGTCTGGGCCATAGACTACGAAAATCTGAGCTGCGGCAGCTTGAAATCTCTATTCAGGATTAAATTGCTTGCTCGAAGGACCAATTGGCTTGCAAAATGCTATATTCCAACATAGTGATGCATTTTGGGGAGTCTAGTCGGCCATCCTCTGCTTTTTACTCTTCTTTCCTTGACCCGTCACCATTGCCATTTCAGGATGGGGCTTAAAAAGTATAAAGCCTTTCATAGAAATCTCCTTTCCCTTTTAAACTGTTTCTGTCACACTATTTACCTTCTTGCCACTAAAACCTTCATACTGAAATGTAAACATCCAATAAGATTACAAGAATGCAATCACAATCACACTTTGTGAGTTTCTAATTTGTTTCATTCAACCCATATTGATTCGATTTAAAGTTTTTCCCACACGCCAGATATTTTACAATAGTTCATGCGCAAATCTTAGTAAAGCTACACGTTAAGCGACACGTACTTCCGTTTTTGATAATAACGCTAATGTGGTATTTTGACGGAAGAGACGCTCTTCCTGATCTGCAATAGCCAGCTTATCTCGTAACTAAGAAAGAGAGATAAATAAGAAATTCTCTTTAAGCCTCTTTATCTTTGTATCTTAGCTATTTTTTGCTTGGTTAATTGCTAGATCTGTCACAAGCTACTGAAATCTGTGGTCATATTATCATCGAGTGGATAAGTAATCCTGAAATACAAATCCGTGGGAATGTATTTGAACTAAATAAAGCAAGCATTTTTGTGCGATTTTTATAGCTGATCGATGTGTATATAGGAAGCTGTAAAAATTCCACAGTTTCCAACAAGTGAATATAATTAGACCTACACTGTTATAGCGCTTGTACTGGTTGACTTCTTGCCCCTACAGCATACTACGAGTATATGCAAATATTTACATCGCATGTTGTACACTTCCTGCTATAAAATTTGCATTTGCGGTAATTTCTGTGATCTTTCAGCATTCCATTGCTTATAACATCGTTATTGCTATGTGAAGCTTAACAAGCTGCAATGCAGAAAATATAATTTAGAAAAATCCACACCTGACTATTAAATGCAGTAGTAAAACTGACAAGTTTTCATAAATAAGCTTTACTAATAAGATTGCGGATTGCGGATTGCACCCGCTCTCTGACCCAAGTGATTGTGCAGGCCCAGTCCAGGCCGCCTGGTGAGCTCCTCACAGTGGAATCGGCCAGTAAAATGGTCGAGGAAATTGTGCAGGCTGTCCTCCGGGACGAGTCTGACCTGGCCTCCACTGCCACGAGGGTCGTAGGCTCAGGCAGCTAAAGCAGAAAACTGCAAATTCCACAATTTAAATGGGAACCCTAGTACCCAAACTTCGGGTCTGAAAATCATGCACCTTAACTGCAGAGGGTTCCACCCGAAAAGCAGAGAACTCTCGCATTGGGTCATTAGTCAGGAGATAGACATTGCACTCTTCTCAGAAACAATCCTCAAGAGTTCGCACACGGTCCAAATCCCTGGCTACTCCATCATCCGGTACGACACTCCGCATGTGAGACGCGGGCTGCTCCTTGCTCACTCTCCGCGCGTCAAGGTCACAAATGTGCGCTTGCACTTTGACAATGTCAACCATGAAGCCATCTCATGCACCGTTAATCTGTCTGACAACCCCAACGGTCCCGACTTTAACCTGGCTCTGGTGTACAGGTCACCCACACCCTACCACCTGAACCTGAACCTCTTGAAAAGCCTAATGTCGCGTAGACACAGTGTCCTCTTTGGCGACTTCAACGCTAGACACCGATTCCTCGGTGGTGACAGCAGCAACAACAGGGCAGGCTATGAGCTGCACGACTGGCTGTCTGAAGGTCCGGCCTCGCCCACCATCCTCAATCAAGTAGGTCAGTTCACCAGAATTGCCTCCAAGAACGGCGCCATCTCCAGGAATGTCTTGGATCTCGCTCTGGCGACTGAGGACTTTCTGCCCTTGGTGCAGGACTTTGCAGTGGGTCCCGATCTGGACAGCGACCACCTGCCCATCACCCTGACCCTCAACATTCAGTCGGCAAAGTGGACTGGCCCCACTAAACCGAAAAACTTTTCCAAAACCAACTGGGATCAGTTCAGGCTAAGGCTCAGCGAAGCCCTTCAGCCGAACCAGCCGGCCCGCTTGTCCAGCGTTCAACAAATTGACGCCGAGGTTGAACTCATCACAAACGCCATCCACAATGTCATTGAGTCGACTGTGCCAGACTGTGGCGGTCGAAACGCTCTTCCCAAACACATCCTTGAGCTGATTAAGGAGCGCCGACGACTCAGGCGCCTCTTTCACAGCACCAGAGATGAAAACTTTAAAAGGCTCGCCAACCAAATGGCCAACAGAATCAAGAGGGAAATCAACGCCTTCCAGAGCGGCAAACTCACCAAACTGTGTGAGAGCATTGTGGAAAACAGCAAGAACAGCAAGGTCAAGAACTTCTGGCACGACACCAAGAGGCTGATGGGCAAGTTCAAGCCCACCTCCATTCCAAGCCTCACCCAGGGTCAGACCACTGCGCACACCGATCTGGAGAAAGCGAACCTGCTCGCACAAACTCTCGACTCAAAGATGCGCCCAGTTCCATCCACTTGCGAACAGCTCAAACAGCAGGTGGCTGACATGGTCGAGCTCACCTCCTTCTATCCGATTCGGGCTGACGTGGATGCAATCGCCACTCACCCGCTCGAAGCTGCATTCACTGTGGCTGACACAGTGTGGGAGCTGGAGCACCTCAAGCCTGATGGTGCACCTGGACTAGACAAGATCCCTAATCGTGTGCTCAAACTCGGCTTGGAGGGAGTTTCAATCACGAGGATCACAAAGCTCTTCAATTCTTGCTACAGTCAAGGGATCTTCCCCAGCGCTTGGAAGAAGGCTGTGGTGACAATGATCCCCAAACCCGACAAACCTCCCGATAATCCAAACTCGTACAGACCGATCAGTCTCACCTCCTGCTTAGGCAAGCTGTTTGAGAAGCTGATTGCCAAGCGCCTCATCAAATTTCTTGAGGACAAGAAGATCCTAGGAGATGACCAATGCGCCTATCGCAAGATTCACTCCACTTACGACAACCTGTGCCGTCTGGTGCAGGACATGATGGTGGCAAAGTGCAAAGCCAAGAGAGCCGCTGGAGTCCTTCTGGACGTGGAGGCGGCCTTTGACTCTGCCTGGCATGACATGATCAGGTTCATGATGCTCGAAGCTGGCTTCCCTTCGATGCTGCAGCGCATCCTGTCCGACTACCTGAGGGACAGGTACATCCAGGTGCGAGTGAACGGCTCGCTCAGCAAACTCAGCAAAATCCTAGCCGGCGTACCTCAGGGAGGCATCTTGAGTCCTCTCCTGTACATCTTTTACGTCAGCACAATGCCGACTCCTGACAATCCGTGCGTCAAGCGCAGTCAGTTTGCTGACGACATGGCCATCTGGGCTACCGCAGACACCTTTGCCGGTGTGAGGACAGCCCTACAAAACTACCTCAGAAAAGTGTGGGAGTGGTGTGGCAAACAAGGCATCAGGCTGAATGCCGACAAGAGCAAGGCAATCGCCTTCAACTACAAGCCGACAGCTCGAGCCGACTTGCGACCCAAGCTCTACCTGGGACAGACGGAGATTCCATACTGCCAGGAGGCGAAATTCCTAGGCGTCCTGCTTGACGCGAACCTATGCCTGAACAAACACGTGGACAACATGGCGAACACGTGCAGGGCCATTGTCATGTCCCTGTGCCGCATCGCCAAGATCACCAAACTGAGCAGCCTCACCCTCAGGATGCTCTACCGGGCCTACGGTGAGAGTGCGCTCACCTACGGCGCTCCAATCTTGACTCTGATTTGCGTCACTAACCAGATCAAGCTGCAAAAGATTCAAAACCTTGCTCTGCGAATCTGCTACGGTGTACCCTCTTACCTGAGCACCGAATACTTGCACAAACTGGCTGGCATGCCAATGCTCTCCACCAGAGTCAAGCAGCTCGGTGTGGCCTGGCTGCTCAAGATGAGAGCAGCTCGGCTTCACGGCTTCCACATCGAACCTGAGCTGCCTCGCGCTCCGGGCCGAACCCCCGTCCTCAATGTCCTGTGGGCTGCCCTGAAGCGGGGACAAATCAACAGGCAGAACCCACTCCCAATCCAGGGCTGAGCAGTCTCTGAGACCCTTTGTTCCTGAAAGTAATCTAATTGAAAATTTAAATAGCTGCCTGAGCTTAAGAGAGCTGGTGAGCAGTACTCAGTTAGCTGCTATGCAATACTAGTCTCTTGTAAGCCCCTTTTCTACTATCCAAATTCCTTTTTATGCCTATGAGCGTTTTTGCCAAAGTTGCTTTTTTTGCTTTTTTAATGCTCCAATTCACAAACTGCGAACTTTTCATCCACCAGAGTTTTTTAATTCCCAAATTAATCTTGTACTTTTTACTTTTACCTGTTTTACAACATCAAATGCCGCAATGCCTAAAATGTGTTTTTACTCGCATTTCATGTTTTAATTTACATTTATTTTTTACATTATCTTTTTTCTCAAAATATTCTAATCGCGTCCTAATGCGCTCAAAAATTTTCCAGCATGCATTGTTTTTAGATTCCCCTTTTTTATCAGATCCCTTCTTTGTGCGGGATTCCCCTTGTATATTTTTCTCCCCAATATTTTTCCCAATGCGTGCCAAATACAGTATTACCAAATATTGAATTATTGTTTTATTGTTTTAATATTCAATATTCGTTTTAAAAATCCAAATCGAACCTAATGTAAATATTTTAAAATTCGATTAAATATATAAAAATATCTGCGGCAGAGTTCTTCGGAACTGACCCGCGCCCCAGTTCTTGGGGGACTCGTTTTAACAACAATAAGATTGCGGATAATGACTAATGCGAAATGCGAAAATGACTCACGGTGGGGATTTGAAATCTGCATTTCGTCGATTTCGTGCTGAATCGAGCTGGTGCAAGCAACCCGGAAGCATCTAGCTGAAATTATTGTAGCTGTTTTTGCTATTTTTTATTTGCAAACCCCTACACACAGACCTTTAGCGCATTTTTCCTCGCAGAAGCCGCACTGCATCGGTATAGCTCAACTTAAAGAGTTCTACTATTGAAGGCTGTTGGAGGTTGGAGTAGTCCAACAGCAGGTTCTCGTTGCCCTCGACGTGTCGCCGACTCTGTCTCCGATTCACCGATTCACATCTATCGTCCTTCAACGCACACGTGGCCGGCCATCCAAACGAAGCTCACCTCTCTGCTTTAATTGCCACACCTTGCCAGCCCTCGCTGGACCACCGAGATCAGTTCGTTTTGTGACTGTGGCGGTGGTCGCAACTCGTTTGATGCATGTCTCTAAACACATCCATTCGTACTGTCGACTGTAGCCCATTCGACAGCAACCTTAATAACGGCATTCAGCTCGGCTTCAGTGGATGATCAGCCTGGATGGTGCGCTGTAGGTAGGCCATCGACTCGCTTGCTGAAACCGTGGCCGCTCTTGTCGACCTAGCCGTCCGTGTAAACTACAATTTCTGCCTCCACTTTCACGTACTTACATGTATCTAGAAGCAGTCAACGCCAATAATTTGTATAAACATGGCAAAATATAAAGGATTTACAATTTTTCTATTTGAAAGTTCCAAAAAACTATGCAATTAAACAAAACGTCCTAATAAGTAGCGCAATTAAAATATGGAAATAAATTAAGGCGCTCGCGAATTCACGATTTCGTTTTGAGAGGCATGTGAATGCTATTACTATTAGGAATTTAGTGCCCAGCACTTTGTAAAAATTAGTCGAAATAAACACCAACTGGTTTAGCTACTTTTACCATTAGTATACCTACCGTATATTCGTAAAATTACAATATTCTGTTTTGGTATTATTGGGCAAATAAGAAAAAGAATAAGCTTTTTAGACAGTAAAATAAAAAATATCAAGTACTTAAATGTTTTTTTCTCCTTCAAAGAAGCTTTTGGAGCAGATAGTATATAAGAAGCCTTATTTTTAACGCGTGCATTAAGCAGTTACTTTTATTTAAAAAGTAAGCAGAAAATTATGGCTCACGAAAAATATGAAAAACATTAATTTGTTGAGCGAAAGTACTCAAAAGTAAAATTTGCGTATTTGTGCGGTCTAATTTGTTAAGAACCAACGTATCTTACTTATGTTGTAAATATTTTAACGATTGTTCTTACTTGACTTTCGATATGCATTTTCACTATAATTTAATTAAACTAACATTTTTGTTTTATTAAATTAATTTGCACAATTTTAAAACGCCTGGAAGAAAAGTAAAAAACTGTGCGCACTGCATTTCACAGTAGAGTATTAATTTTTTATTTATTAAACCGCTAGAAATCTATTAAATTTAGTTTAATAAAATTTTTCATACCCCCTTTTTACGGAGCAGAGCTGCTTCAATACTTTAACAATTGCAGATCAAGACACAACAATGGCAATAACTGGCAGCAGTAGCAGCTTACAGTTCGCAACCATTTTTGGTCAAAATGGTAGCATCGATAGCAGCTCTGTAGGGAAGTTTTTGTCTAGTCTTCGCATGGATCAACTGCTTGCGGGACAGCTTAGGAATCAAGGAAGCGTAAGAAAAATTATTCTAGATTAAACTTTATCGATATTTAAATTTTTTTTTAATTTAAAACAAAAAAATATTTATTTTCTAGTGTCCCGCGCACAACTTCAGCTCAGAAGAATGGTACAATGGCGGACGTAGCCAAACGGAACTGATGAACGCTATCTGGGAGACCGTAGGCACTCCGGCTTGCCACACTCGGTCAGGCGGACTGATGGCTTCGTTGATTGACGTCAGTGGCAAACAAGTTGAAACGGAACATGTTGGCAGTAGTTCTTCGATTCAAGGTGATATTCTCGTGATTTTAAACAAATTTTAGATTTTCAGTCCAACGCATAGTGACTGTTTAAGATATTTTTGATGCTCTTATTACCAAACTAAATTAAATCGTTTTAAAATCACACCAAAACAGTATGGGGCTACGGACTGCTCTGCGTGACCGCAATAAACCTGTGCGCCCTACTTGGCATTGTGTTCATGCCGATGATGGGACGCAGTTTCTACCGAATGTTGCTGACCTTCATGACTGCACTAGCGGTTGGCTCGCTGATTGCCACCGCTCTGCTTATATTGCTGCCTGATGTGAGTCGACTTTTTGCTGAAAATAAATAGTACATGTACTTTTCAATTTAAGTTGTACTTTTATAAGTTAAATAACGCTCAATACACTCGTAGGGGCCACAATACGAACCCCTTGTATGTGGACGCTAGAATTTAAAATAAAAAATTTGTTTCTAGACACTTCGAACAGGTTTACAGTCAACGGTACAGCCGCAGCTAGTTGCGCGTCGTATCCGAAGGTTGTGTACAGCTGCTCAGTCCTGACGGGCACCCTACATTTTCCCAGCTCAATATGGTACACGATCTCAGCTGGGTGGACTGAGGCAACGTGGGATTAAGAGCCTTCTTACTTAACTGCAGAAATTTTATCCTAGAGCAGTGGCTCGAACCCACGACCTTATAACCCGCTATAAAACCTATTCCCTAGCTAGTAAGGCTAAACTCCTACAACTCGATCAGAACGCTCGCCCCTACTTGGAACTAAAGCAAAAATATCTTTAATGCCCCATTTTTTGTTTTGTAAATCTCCCAGATTGATACAATACAATTCGAAGAAGCTGAATTTCTGCATTATACAAATGCTCGTAATGTTTTATATAAGATCATCAGGTCATTGCTTTAGTGCGTGCAATTACTCTCAGTTTCGATAGTACTCTCAGTTTAGCTTGCTGGTGGTTAAATATAATTGTCATTTTAATGAATCCTAGTGACATGAAAGGTTAAAATAGGTGAAGTAGTTAACGTTTGGGTCTACGTATAAGTTACCCTTATGTAATTAAGCGGAGAGATTTTTTATGAAATTCATAAAAATGTGAAAAAGCCATTGAAAGTATAGTTACGGGTCTAGGCAATGTGATTTCACAGCTTGTCAGTCAGTCTTCTGTCCCTCTGTTCTCTGTTCGTCTGTCTGAATTTAACCCCCCCGCCTGAATAAGTTTCTGCTAGCAGCATTTTCACATTTGATGGCTTATCTTGAATATCACTTGTTCTGCTTGTGAGTAAACTTTGTTCCACCATTCCAATCTTATTATATCGTACAAGTAAGTGTAACTCGTTTAGCTAAGTCTTATCTGTTACGCATTTATAGATAACTGTTTTTTAAAGCTTCCATGCGGTGAAAAGCAATCCAAATGATCTCACACATGAAATCTTTTCAACCATTAAACTCCGGACTTATTTATTAGCTCTCGAATTCATCAAACCTCAAAGTCAGAGCTACTTTTTGGCCAAGGTTTGCTACTAAAAAAGCAATTTAGGAGTTTGTTGCATACGCAATTTTGTTTCGATGAAAGTTCGATTTATCGCAATACATTCACCGTTGTTCAGCTTGCCAGGTTGTTCACAGTTCACCTAAATAGAATTTACTAACGTACCAATTTTCTTTTTTGAATGTTTCCTTTCCTCCCTTATAAAAAGTGTTCATAATGCTTCTATATCGAGTTTCTTTATACTCCTGCGAACAAATACCAGCTAGTTAACAGATGGTGACAGAGAGAAATGACTTACAAAGTTGAAGGTCACTTATTAGAAACCTCACGCATATATATTTTCGAACTTGCAAAGAAGTAAAGGTTTTTTTACCAGGATAAAAATTATTATGACTGTAATTTTGGTTTCTACATGAGTTTTGTATCAAAAGCTATCTTTTGCGTCCATTTTTTTACCGTAGTCATGTTGCTTTAGAGTAGTGGTCGATGTGAGTTGAGTAGGTGCTACACTAGCTGTATCTCTGTGTCGATGGCTGTATATCTCGTCACCAAGCTGTAAATTTAATTTTCATGCCACATTTAATCTTTTTTTCGGCAGTCCCTTCAATTGACTGTTATTCACGAGGAGTTGAATTCGCCGCATTCGCTAGTTAGTCGATTCGCGTCGACTAAAATTGAACGAGAAGGCTGGAGCCAGTTTCTGACTGCCAGACCGTGGTACATCTGGCGCTGCTGCTGCGCTTTTGGCGGTATCTATTTGTTCTTCGTGCTCGAGCGTTTGCTCAAGGAACTGCTTGGACTGCGGGTGAGACCTAAACACCTGATTTTGAATGTAGTTCAGAATAAATTCTGGGATAGTTGCTTTAAGCTGACGGATAATTGGGTGCAGGCGTGTAGTGTCCCTCAGGAGCACCTCGTTAGTGACGGGCACCTATATGCTCAGTCTGAGTTCGGCGATGCTTGTGACATGTGATGGTCACTTCTTTGTCTGTGATGGTCACTCCTTTGTCTATGATGGTCACTCCTTTGTCTATGGTTACTCCTTTGTCTGTGATAGTTATTCCTCTGTGATGGTTACTCCTTTGTCTGTGATGGTTACCCCTTTGTCTGTGATGTTTACTCCTTTGTCTGTGATGGTCCTTTGTCTGTGATGGATATTCCTTTGTCTGTGATGGTTACTCCTTTGTCTGTGATGTTTACTCCTTTGTCTGTGATGGATATTCCTTTGTCTGTGATGGTTACTCCTTTGTCTGTGATGGATATTCCTTTGTCTGTGATGGTTACTCCTTTGTCTGTGATGGCTACTCACTTGTTTGTGATGGTTACTCATTTGTTTGTGATGGTTACTCATTTGTTTGTGATGGTTACTCATTTGTTTTTGATGGTTACTCATTTGTTTGTGATGGTTACTCATTTGTTTGTGATGGTTACTCATTTGTTTGTGATGGTTACTCATTTGTTTGTGGTGGTTACTCCTTTGTCTGTGATGTTTACTCCTTTGTCTGTGATGGTTATTCTTTTGTCTGTGATGGTTATTCTTTTGTCTGTGATGGTTACTCCCTTGTCTGTGATGGTTACTCCCTTGTCTGTGATGATTATTCCTTTGTCTGTGATGGGTATTCCTTTGTGTGTGATGGTTATTACTTTGTCTGTGATGGGTATTCCTTTGTGTGTGATGGTTATTCCTTTGTCTGTGATGGGTATTCCTTTGTGTGTGATGGTTATTCCTTTGTCTGTGATGGGTATTCCTTTGTGTGTGATGGTTATTCCTTTGTCTGTGATGTTTACTCCTTTGTCTGCGATGTTTACTCCGCGTATTAGATGCTTATTCAACATGTGCTTGTCTGTAATGGGTGTTCATCGATTGTGATGAGTCCTTTCGTATCCGATTTTTTCCCTCTTATCCCCCAAACATACATTCACCATTGACCACATCTGCGCCCTCCCAGAGCTCAAGCCATTCGCACTCTGGTCATTCGCATGCTGGCAATAGCGAGCAGCAGCAGTTGAACCAGCATTCGACCAGCATCCAGATGTTGGCCTTCACTGCACCACAGACGGACAGTCAACAACAGGATAAATCTACCATCGACGTAAAAATTCCTGACGCCGAAAATATCAACGGTACGCCGGATGGGAGAGGAAAAGTAGCGGGTCGTCTGCGAGCTCGACTAGCTGGTGTTCAAACCGTTGCCTGGATGGTTCTGCTAGGCGATTCGCTGCACAACTTCATCGACGGCATCAGCTTAGGAGCGGCGTTCGCCCGCTCACCGCTGACTGGCTTGAGCATCGGCCTGGCTGTCCTGTGCGAGGAGTTGCCGCACGAATTGGGCGACTTCGCCATCCTGCTGTCGGCCGGGATGTCGCTGCCAATGGCCGCAGTTGCCAATTTAGTGTCCGCCTGCGTTTGCTACATCGGGTTCGTTATCGGCGTGGTGCTAGGCGAGGTGGACGGATTCAGCGTGTGGATTTTTTCCGCCGGCAGTGGCATGTTTCTGTACATCAGTCTGGTGGATATGGTGAGGATCTCTTGAGTATCTCTTGTTGATTTGTGATGTTGGGTCAGAAAAAAACGACATGGCTGAAAGTTTTGTTTTACTTATTTTGAGTCATCCCAATAAGAGGCTACATTTATGGCACGAGGAATGGGGGGTAAGAGAAACATTGCTAAGGGTCAGATGATGTACATTGCGTAATCAAGGGTTGGAGGGACGGTAGACAGTAGTAAAAAATCTACAATAAGCTGGGAGCAATATCCTTCTACACAATTCAGTAAATTCCACGAAAAGAGATAAAGATCTAGGCCCTGAGTCTGAAGGGACAAACAATACGATTATTGAGCCAAGGAATATGCACTAAAAATGGGCACAAAACACACATGATAAAATCATATAAAAAGTTTACAATCATTTTAAGCTTGACAGTTCATAAGTAATGTATTAGCCGTCCAGATTACTAGATTTCCAGAATTACAGCAGTTTGATATTTTTAATACTATATATTTATTTACTTTAAAACCTTAAACCATTCAGATGCCGGAAGTGAACACAGCTATTGACTCGGCCAAGTCGAACGGCCTGAGCAAATGGCGCATATTTCTACTGCAGAATGCTGGTTTGCTACTGGGCTACGGTGTAATTCTGGTAATAGTCATTTACGGTGGCGAAATTAATATTGAATGATTGAGCACCAAACACAGATTCTTCGCCATCGCTAAAAAATTGATGCAAACTATGATTTTTCTATACACTATCACTTTTCTTAGAAAGATATATCGTTACGCTGCAACTGTATCTACGTGTTTTTTTATTATATGCCACAAATTTTATTTATGGACCGTTAGTAACCAAAATTTAGTACGCCATCGCTTGCTGATAGATGCTTATAGTAAATTATTTGCCTGAATTAGTATTTGTCTATACTTTCTTTGATTCGATATGCAAAAGATAACATTAAAGAATGTCAATTTGCAACTCTTCACTCGTTCATTTAACGTGCTACAACCTGTTACCCTTGGTGGGGTAAGAGTAGCCCCTCTAATGCCCCTGGGCCTCGAACTAGTGACTAGATCACTCACGGGACACGGCGTCTGGTGACCTTGAAACCCACCCCACCTTCATCAAAGGTTCTCTCCTTTTGAAACTGTTGCGCAACCTTCGTGTTCTCGGTGACTCGACAAACGTATTTGCGTATACTTGTGTACTTGAAGTCTTTAGTCCTAATACTCGTTCTGTTATGACTTCTTAATCTAAGTATCCTCTAAACTAAAAAAGCTAAATCTGCAGGAGGGCTGAAGGCACTTTGACGCTTAAAGCGACATCGTCCCCCAACCAGCGACTGGGCATGACTGTCCATTGCGCTGACTCCCGAAGCGCGTTCAGTCACACTAAATACGGTATGCAGGCATAGACACACACAAGTCACGCACTCACATAGGGCGTACAAACCGGTAATTCCAGGCATGTACGCTCTCTATGCCTTGGGGGGCGTAAATCGCCCCCTCATGGGCGTAAATTGCACAACTGGCCCATAGCCCAACCAATTCGTGCACAAGGCCCCAAATTAATGTGACCCAGCACACAAAACCGCGCTAGGGAAAATAGCCAACCTACAACGCGGGGTCGAACCTGAACCAGTGGTACACAAGGGCAGACGCGCCAGACCGCCGAGCCACTCACTCCCTTCTAAGTATCCTCGGTTTTCTGGCAACATTTTTCTATATCCGTACGATTTTTGTAACAAAATCGAATAATTAGTTAGGTGATTGCGTAACCTCACCCAACCCCTTCGATGAACCAAGTGATTTACGTTGTTTAAGCCGATCGGAGCTTGCCTGCGGGTCAAGGTCAGGTCAGATTCGTCGCAAACATGAGCCACGCGCGTGATTCGTAAATAACAAATGTTTCATCGACTATAAATACATTTAGTTTTTTTGCTCGAGATCTCCAAATTTCCGGCCCCCCCCCGAACGTGTATCGAGTCCCTCCAGGGTCTCGTGGACTCCCGTCCTTACGGTCAAGGCTCCAGTGTTTTTTTGTGGCGGTTGAGCCACTCTCGACAGTACTTTCTGCCCCCAACTGACCTAGAGTTTCGGTAACGTTTTGACTTATTGATCCAGCCATCTCCTGGTCAGGAAAAAAACTCTCGCCCTACCTTAACGACATTCTGAGCGACATCCCTTAGTGATGACATCGGCGATCGCGAAGACGCTATGATTCTGACCCGATCTGACCGCGACCGAGCTTCTAGTAGTAGCATCTGAGGTTAGCTTTTTGCCATAAATCTGCCTTTTTTGCGTTCTTTGCTTTGCGTGTGTTTAACCGTCGCCAGGTGGTTTACGCTCGCTAGCTTAATTGGCTAGTGCGCCGTCGTGGGGATCAGAGGTGTGAGATTAGAAGCAGCCCCATTGTACTTTAATGTGAAACCAGCGGCGCATTAAACGTATATAACGCGCCCCTGGCCATCATAGTTATATCACTATACAAAATACGCTCGTATATAAATATAAAGGACAATATATTTGTCTCATGGAGAATGGTCTTGAACCCACGACCTTCCAGTCTAAAGGCAGATGCCCAAGCCACTAGCCTAAACACTATTAAGTTATTTGTAGTTAAGAATGTCACTTTTTATATCCACATACGAGATCAATCGGACTTGTCAGAAAGGGCATAAAAATGTGACTTGAGAGGCTTTTTTGTTAATGCAAAGGGATCATCCCACCTAGAGTATATATTTTGAGCTGAGCAGAATCACCCGGCCGTAACTCATGTTCATTCACGTAACCTGTTGGTACTTAAAATGGAGATCTTCAAGACCAGTATTGTGTTTCCTCGGTTTACATAGAGTATATTAATATTTCTGTGCAACTGACGCACTCTTAATTATTGTAGTAGTTTTGCTTCCGCTTCTGAATTACTATTATAATGCTTCTTTATGAGAGGACATGTTAAATTGACACTCTGATTGATTAATTTAGGTCAGCGTACAACTTATGCTGCAGCTAAGCAATCCTTGAGCTGGCTACTCTTAGAAAACACCTTTGAGCAGGTTAGCAATGCCATTTGAGCATTAGAAGGATGCATCAATTCCTAATAAATATTAAGAATCCCATATTAGTATAGTTTTGCTGCGAGAATCCTCATTGGGTTAGCAATACTTTTTGGGCAATTTAACAAACCTCTTGGAGTAGAAGCCTTATGGTTTTAATGACCATTGCGTACTTTTAATTTGTTTAGCTACGAATTTACGCCAACATAAATTAAATCACAGAGAAACGAAAAACAAATTTTCTTACGATAAGCATTAATTGAAGTAAAAAAAACTATATTTTAACAGCACGGAAAATGAAAATATAGTTTATTTGAAGTGATTAAAAAATCGGCACAGAAATCAATAAAATCTAAATTAAAATTGAAGGAAACAGTGAACATTAACATTGATTAGTAAACTCTATGTAAGTGAGCTTGTTTCATGTAAGTAAAAATCATTTTACTTTTGCTTTAGGAAAGGCAAGAAAACTGTTTTAATTTTTTACTGGCATGGACAGAACAAAACATAAGATATTACAGCTGATGGTTTTAAAATTAATGCAATATTTTTTAACTTGCATTATATGGCTTTGGCTGCTTATGATTCGATCACTAAAGTCTCAAAAAGCATATTACATTAAAATTAGTGTACTTAGCTCTACTGAACTTACGTAAGAAGTAATGGTATCGTTTCTGGAACATTTCATATGAATATTTTTTTGCTTTTAACGTCCCTAATATTAGAAGAAAATGAATCACTCGTTCTACCAATTGACCATCAATTCTCTAACTGAACCCTAAAGAATCAGAACTTGATTCCTTAATCAAGTTAGTAGAAATCCTTGCCCCTAGAGAGATGCTGTGGCGCCTTACTGAGGATTTGAGGTCCCAGAGCAGAAGACCTAAAATTCATTAATGTTTAGTTGGTACTCGTACACGTCAAGTGTGGAGCTGCCACCAGCCACCTATTAAGAGGTTCCTTTCAGACACACGATCTTGACCATTTAGCCATGGTTGAAGACTAGGGACTGTACGCCAGGGTGGTAAATGAGCATTCCAGACAGCGCTGAACCAAGAACCTGAGCCCACTAGATGCCAACACTAGCTAGCTAGTCTAAACGGTCAATGCAAAGTAAAGTTCGCTCTTAATCGGATTCTCCAGAGAAAGTCTTACTTGTCAACTGACTATGATGAAGCACTGCTTTTATAGTCCAAATAGAGCGCGAGCCTGAGTATTACATTAGAATACAGTGGTTAAGGTTAGGGTTAGGGTTAGGGTTAGGGTTGGAGTTACATTAGAAAGTTAATGTAATAAGTTACCCTAATGTAACTTAATGTAATAAGTTACCCTAGTGTAACTTAATGTAATAAGTTACCCTAGTGTAACTTAATGTAATAATTTACCCTAATGTAACTTATTGTAATAAGTTACCCTAATGTAACTTAATGTAATAAGTTACCCTAGTAAAGATTACGACGGTAACTTATAACGTAGGAAAATCAAGGCTCAAGGCCGCTACTATATCACTTACGTATATACGAGTATTTTCGTATTAATGAAAAAATTTAGAAAAAGTTTGTTCCAGAAACGACACCTTGGACAATAAGAAATACAAAGAAGAAGAAAAAATCAACTCAAATAAATTGATACTTTAATAATCATACAAAAAATAAGACGTGCTAAAAGGACTCTGATTCAATATTTTAATTTGTAATTATCACAACTTTCTCAACCAATATTTGGACTCGATTGAACCTGCGGCACGGCCAGCTTTTCAGCCGACATGTAAATTCCGCTGCCTCTTCGGCTGCTCACCGCCCCAGCAACTGTTGATAGCTGCGGAGCGGTGTCGAATGATGCACTTTTCCTCCGCTGACTAACCAGCGGTGACGCCTCCGGGGAGAGTGAGGACGGACGGATTAGGAATCTGTGTTGATGAAGGAATTCAATTATGAGTTTCAATGCAAATATTATCGTGAAAGATGAGTTAAAAACTTACACAATATCCCCTGGCTCCAGCTTCTGATCGTATGGCGGGTTGATGATGACGTAGGACACCGAGTCGGTGCGTGTGTGCTGCAGCATCGCCTCCTCGCAGCCTCTGTGCCCCAAATTGAGATAGTCCATGCGATAGCGAATCATGTGAGAGATTTCTTGCTTCTCCAGAGCTTCTTCTGGTGAAGCCGCTGTTGCTTGATGGTCGTCTGGTGGCCGGTCTTTGTCGAGGTCCAGCGAGATCTTTCGGGTTTCGAATGGTTCCAAAAACTATTATCTATCAAGCTACGTCTATTTGATTTATCGATCCATAAACGGATAATGCTGTCACTTACGTGAGATCTAGATTCGTCATCGTCAGCGCTGTCAGCCTTTTTAAATGTCTTATAGATGCCAATTGGTATTTCACAGGTGCTGGCGCACAATTTCTGATACAGACGGCCGTAGGTTCGAATCCACATGTCAATGCCAGTTATTTTCATCTGTTTGCGAAAGGGAAATTGAATTGAGTAAGTCTAAAGTCTGTTTATGATTTTTTTCGATTTGTAAGAGGTACTCACGCAGGTGAGATGTCCCGATCCTCTAGCTTGATCAATGCCCAACAGCAAGCGAACGAAATCGATCAAATAGTCCTTGACGAAAGCCTGATACAGCAGGGTGTCCAGCATTGAAGCTGAAAACACAGAGCCCGATGCAAATCCCAACCGGAACATATATGATAGATGCGATCCCCTCTCGCGCTCCTTCTTCTCCATTTTCGACATTGACATCTGCAAGAAGTCGTCAGCTTTGAACTGGGTAAATCGCATATTGGAACTCTGGCTGAGCTCTGTGATGATGTTTGCGCCGGGGAATAGCTTGAAAATCGTTTGAACTGCTATGATTGTGTTGCAGTCTTCCAGAGTGTTCTCTTCAGCTGAATTTGAGCTCTCCTTGTTGACGATCACCACGCTATCCGAGTAAAGAATTCCGGCATTCAGCAAGTCGTCGATGCTGTGTGTTGAATAGGAGGTGCTTTGTAAATCTAGTATAACGAAAGGATAAGTATCCCATCTCTTAAACTTGTGACTTTGGAAATGGTACCAAGGTTCCGAATGAATACGGGGAAATCATTTTCGAATAAGTATAACATTCTTAAAGAAATCGAGTTAAGACATCTTGAAAGCCAAATTTGTCGGACTTCTTACTTGTCAATTGAGCCGATCATCCAGTAAACAAGTGGAAAATGAGACACCGCTTCGAGAAAATATCGATCCGGCTGTCTCTCTAGCAGCAGCACTATCGGTTGCAGCGAAGATTTCGGCAACCAATAAGCTCTCAATGGTAGGATGAAATTATAGAGTCCATTTGATGCAAAATCTGCGCAAACGATGATGCCCTTATTGGTCCAGTTGTAATCTTTGGCGCAATTGTGACTGCAGTGCTCGCAGTCGCTAGATAAATTCAAGCAGCAAATGCTGCGCTTCTGACGTAAAATGTGACTAAGGCATGGTGCGTTGCCGATGTAGGGCAGCACTGGAGGAAAGTCTTTTAGCGTTCTGTGGAAATTTCAGTTGAGCGCTATGTAGATTTGTGCATTTGAAAATCAATCAATTTGAAAATCAATTTATTCGTATTTGTAAGTAATAGCTATCTAAAAACTCAAACTTACTCAGGCATATTTTCATCGTCTTTGTCATCAATGTAGTCAGGCACTTCGAATTCCACAGCCGCCATGAGTGCTGGAAGTCATCAAATTTTTTTTGTTTTGTATTACGCAGAGAATGGATGTCTTTCATATATGAAGGTAAAAGGACACTTTGAAGATAACACCATAATAAGATTTTGAGGTTCACAGAATTGCTAAAGAAAAATTCTTCCAGGTCGAATTGAATCCCGAGTTATTGTATTACGCAATTTTTACTACGGTTTCAGTTATTTTCAGTAGATTTATTACCAGAAGTAAAAGTGACTGATAGCTACGTTGTAGGTGCACCAAATTAACTTAATTATTTACCGTAACCAAGATGAGGGATTCTATATAACAGCTAAAGGAGATATAAACTTGGGCGTACTTACTTGACACTGAAAGGCAATCAGTAGACACAAAAACATTATTATTATCAAATAGAATTAAAAAATGCATGCTTCCCAGCTACTAATAGCTCATACTTTAGCCTGTCAGGAATAAGTGTGATTTATACCCAAGCAACAAATCCCTATGGACGAATTAGACTCACCCTGATTGCACGATGGAACCGGTGCAATGGACGGCCGGCGACCACCGCTGATGCTCACCGTGGAGCCTCGACGCGATGAACCGCCAAAATCGTTGCCCGCCGAGGAGGTACCCGGAACGAACAACGTATTTGAAGTGGTCTTGCACAGCAGCTTCTTAGCTGATGCTACGGCTGCTGAAGAAGAGTCGATTGAAACTGCTGCAGTGGTAGCTGCTGTGGCAGCGGCTGCGGCTGCTGAAGTGGTAGAGGCTCCGGCAAGGGACGACTGCTGCTGCTGTTGCTGCTGCTGCGATTGCTTACCTGGGGACAAGGATTGTTAGGAAAAATGTGTAGTCAGAGAATTATAGCTTCATCATTGTATAGAATTAATTATTAAGATGCATCATTTACGCTCGTATATATGTACCACTGAATGACACCAAATTCTAAGACAATGCGTAATTAAACGACATAAATATTCGAACACAAAACAACCTAACTATGCAACATTGATTTTCATTGCAATTTTAAGCAGTCAATTTGAATTTTGATGCCATACACTAACTAAAAACAACATTCAATTAAAAAGCGACTATTTTATGCACAGAAAACCGGTATGGCGTACACAAAACGAAAAGCAACATCGTAAATGTGAAATATTATTTACATGATGCAGGGTTGTTTTCAAGATATTCAAAGTTTAATTTTTAATGATGATCTTTATGTCTTTGCCGAGTTTCAGCTTAGTGGGTTCGAGTCCCGGTTCTAGGAGACGATTTTTGCTCTAGGTTACAAAGCTAACAAATCAATTTTTTTATCTAGAATATTTTCTCCACCTTGTTTTGCAAGGTTCGACCATATTTTTGCTTTTAAATTATTTCATCGTTCCTTCTAATAATTTCTAGCATAAATATGCGATAGTACTTAAGGTCGTATAACCTTTTAGTGACGAGCTTTTTGCAATAATGACATGGTTAATTAGTAGCCATCAAAAGAGTAAAGCAACTTGAAGTGATAAAAACAGCGAAAAATTCCAACATAATGCACACATACTACTAATGGTGGGAAGGACCGCCGTAGAAGCGGATTTTTCGGTCAGTTTTTGCGATTTTAGTTCCGGAGGAGCTGAAACACAATCAAATTTTAATACAAATAGTTGAAAAAATGGGATCAAAAACGACTCAAAAACGAAAAAATTGTTGCTCGGATCGAACTATTGTCAAGAAGAAACAAATTAACAAAATATAATGTTGATTCAAATTTCAATAAAATATGATTTTTTAATAAGAACTTCTTACCGGAAATGAGTTTAGACAGCTTCCGGTGGGTCCGTTTCACAGGCTCCCTCAGGCTCGGCACCCTATCGATACCCTTCTCAGGCACAACTGGCGTCTCAACAAATGCCGTATTCTCTTCCTTAGTGATGCTCATGTAGTAGCAGGTGTCAGACGGATGCATCACGTGACGCGGGCCGGGATTCAATTGGATTTGCGAGTTTGGTCCGGCTTGTCTCACCGCAACGAGTCCGACACCGTATCTGGACGAAAAATTAATTTCATGCAGGGTATTTGTTAGCAGCCAATCAGTTAAACAATCTTCACGGTACAAAAGCGTAATCAACTATAAGCGGAAATAAGAAAATTTTTTTAAAATAACTCACTTTCTATGCGCATGAAAACTGGCGTATGTGAAGCTCTTATCGGCGTATTCACCAAAGAAGCGACTTTCACCAAGGCGTACGTGGTAAATCTCATTGCCGGAGCATTTTCCGTAGATTCGAATCCATTCCTCAGACGAAGTTTGACCCTCTCTAGAAAATATTTAAAAAAATTGAATTCAATAATCGTTGACTCCTACTAACAGTAGACAATCTAGTACTTACTGTCCTCTCGACGTATGCAATAGTAGCGTTACCAAAGTGGAGATTCCTGGGCAGAGACAATTATTAGCCAGTATTGCGTACTTAAATTCGTCCTCGCAGACGATAAACTCTGAATTTGAAGAAAAAAACAAGTACAAAATAAATTTAAATGTAAAAAATAACAAACAAATTACACACCCGAACCTTCGACTAAATGCACAGCCTTCGGATGCGCCGCACAGCTGCTCAGTCCTGACGGGCTGGAGGGGCCGCAACACCCACTCTAAATTTACCCCAGCTCAAACTTGTACCCGATCTCAGCTGGGTGGGACTGAAGCAATGCAGGATTAAGTATCTTGCTCAAGGGCACAAATCGATTGTCTCCTAGAGCTAGGACTCGAACCACAACCGTCCGGTTGTAAGGCAGACGCTCTAGCCACTAGGCTAAAACTCCTCACTAGGCTACACGTTGAATACAACTGACTCTTTCCGGAGCATCTTCTACTTTCGTTCAATGCTTTTTAAATGTTAAGCTTCGATCAAAATGAAAAAAATGTCGATATCAATGGTTACATATGGAATTTCTTTTTAAACAACCAATACTACGATTAGTAAGATCGTTTCTTACTCACCAGCAAACTTCACGTGCAGTTTATTCTCTGGCCGATAGATCTGCACGTATTGTGGACAGTGCGGTGCGAAGTCTTTCACGGCCCAGGCTCGCATTATTGTGTGCTGATCCTACGGGTATTAGTATCGATTGAGGAAGTTTATATTTCCAAGCTTTCTTCATCTTCAATCTTCCCTTAAGTTCCCATTTACGAGAGTAATAATCATGGCAAAAATGTGGTAATTTTGTTGACGTCACTTACAGCGGCATTTCTGTCTTGATAGCTTCTTGGGCACAAGATGAAGCAAGCCTCAGCATCTTGCATACTGAAATTAGGAAAATTAAGGCATATCATCTGTGCAACAAGAAAAGGCCATCTAGTAAAAAACAAGCACTTCTTACCGACATCTAGCCAAGTCTGAATCCTTCAGCGCCGAGCCTTGAATATAAATAACCCGCTGCGACCAAATCGGCACCTGCATGATTATCTTGAGCGTGCTATCCAGCTCGCACGGTGAGAACAGGATCACGTAGTAGTCCTGCGGGGGCAATAAATTTTCAGATAAAATATGACAAAGACTTCGGATATTGTATAAATTCATCTAAGAAAATAGAAATTTAGATAAAATTGTAGAATCCATGGATTCTAAGCGGCCTATGAACCAAATGCACTGATGCAGAGAAAATTACGAAAGCAACTCTTTTAGTCGTACGTCCATTAGTTTCGATTCAGAAAATGCTACTTTTCGCTCTGTACCAAACTGGAGATGCTTCCTATAGTCCTTCCCCACCATTATGGACTTTGATAATTAAGAAGAGATGCGTTGATCTGTAGAATCTTATACGTAAAAGAATAGGACAGACATCAATTTCGCGATTGTTCCCTAGAAACCGCCGTGACGTGCCTACAGGAAATTACATCGGGGGAGAGACCCTCTGATGTGCCTGGGTGTAAGAGAAGAATGACAGCCATATGGAGGCATAATTCTGAGTGGGCTAGAAATGAAAGTATTTTAAGAGGGGATTTTTATCCCGACGAAGCTGAGCGGTCGATGCGGTAGATCTTCCGATTGGAATATTGACAGTCCAGAAATTGTCACAGACCGTTAAGTGCGCAGATATAGGAAGGGAAAGATAGCAATGCTATACTCCCATGGGTTCTGAACCCAACCATTAGCGCAAATCTTGCTTCTGTTTAGTAACTAAGTACTCAAAAATATGACGGATAAGAGAGGCCAAATATGACAGTGGCAAACACCGACCTGCAGCTTTGGGTGGGCGTAAAACTCGTTCAAAAAGTCCATAATTGTCTCCGAATGCAGTGTTGTCGTACAAACAACCACGTGCTTCTCATTCTGAGCCCTGTGCCTACTGTAAGTTGCACCCATCGATTTTCGTTCAATCCAGGTGACAACTAGTTTCTCAATTTGCGACGGCAGCACCGTGATGGCCACGCAGATCATCACAATCATGAACAGCTGGCTCGGCCACACGTCCGGTTTGAAGTCTCCGTACCCAACCGTTGAAAAAGTGACCATAACGAACCAGAACGATTGGAACAGGGAGAAGTGCTGCTCGCCGCCTCGTTGAAGGTGTTGAATGCCGCAGACGCTGGTGAATATGATGCAGATAGTGGTCGAAGTGACGCTCATCAGGCGTTGAGCTAGTGCGGATGATGTGCGCTGAAGTACTCGATTGAGGTCGGCCTAGGATTGGGGGCGATGAATAAGCTTGATGCTGCATTTGATTAATCCCACATCTTGAAAGATTAGACCACCCTTAATTCTTATCATTTATCAAATGCAATTATTTAAGAGTTTTATTTGCGAAAAAACAGCTTTGCGCACGCACCTTTGCCATAAAATAACCGCGCCTTTTTATCGCTCAACTATCAATCACTTTAAAAGTACAGAGAACCGAAAAACTTGGGATATTCGGCTGAAAATACGGCTTTCTAAATAGAAAAATGCTTCGAAAAAAACACGCGAATAAATTATGGGGTACGAGCGTAGATTAATGGATTGACTTATTGGGCATCCAGACTTGACATTTTCAGCTCCCACTGACATAAATATTTATGCATAGAAGACGCCTTTCTCGGTCAAACTTTATCGAAATAAATAATGCTGTTACTGAGCGCCGCGCATCCCTCACTTGATCTCCCCGGGGATTAGCAACTTCGCCAAAAAGTGACATTGCCCCAAATACGTCCATATTAAAACTAAGCAAAAAACGCGGAAAAAATTCACTTACAAACATCTGCTCGAGTTGCTTCTTTGCTAGCCAACAGTTAAGGAAAACTGGGACAAACAGGCAGCGCAGTTGAGCTGAGAATATCTGCAATCGATCTCATGAAAGTTAGAATTGAATTGTCTGTCAGTCTTGGTGTCTCAAAACCAAATCACTTACCGTAACAATAAATGGCACTGTATTCAAGAGCTCCAGCAGGAACGAAGGTGCCAGAATATTGTACCAAATGTTTCCCTGAAAAAATCAATATTTTGGTAAATTAGCTATTCATATAGACCTAATGATTTGATGAGATTCAATACCTTGTAACCAAGATAGGTGACCAGGCATGTCTCAGTGAGGCTTATCAGTGCCACCACTAGTTGTATTATCCATAGCGTCTGACTTCGATTGACAAAGAAGATCACGGACCTAAAATTGTTGGTGGCAAAGTTCTAATCTGTTAATTTTAGTAATTTGTTAAGAAGAGGATGTAAAGTTAAGAGTGCAAGCACAACACTGAACACTCAATGCTGAGTAAAATGCAAATAGTAATGCAAAACTGTTTCGTAAATTGCTAGAAATATTATTAGAAATAACCTAGCTGTCGCCACAACGTAATGTAAATATTGAATTTGCCTAACCTACTGACTATAGCCAAGTGCGTGTTAAAATATTTAACTTATCGGATTCATCATTAAATATTATTTCTACGAGCGTAGATTAGCATGCATTATTAGTGCTATGCGCAAATGCTGAATAATCAATGGCAAATATTTTTGCTCAGTTGCAAATAATGAAATCCAAAATTTTGGCGTTAATTTTGGGGATTCTTTGGGGGAAACTGCTAGCTTTATGCCATTGTTTTGTAAAGTTGTATGTAACCTTAGTTTTACTTACTCTCTAATACAAGGGGTGTCCCAGAATTAGTGTCACTTTTGCTTTCTGCCACAAACAGGAACGTGCGCTGGATTTTTTTAAATATTCCAATTAAGAGGCTTAATTTAGCTTTCAATCCTCCACATGGACTTCCTAATCTTGACAGCTTGCATTGGCTTGCGCACCCTTAAATATAAAAATACGATTCAGCAGTATACTTCCGGGCTAAATTGTGATCAAGACGCAGCAGCAGCAGTAGCAATACCAGACATGGAGGCTCGTAAACATGGAGCTGTGTGTGAAACTGCATCGTCGTGGGTCTTGTGCAAAACTTTTTGTAAATTTGTTTGTTCAAATTCAAAGTTCCAACTACGAGTAGATAGTGTCGCTTTTCATGATGTGCTTTATCCCAGTTAATTACTGCATTAGAATTTGTTTTACTCGCAAAAGTGACACTATTTCTGGTACACCTCTCGTACATTATATATTATATTAATCAGCCCATAAGAAAAACGATTTGAATTTTAATTAGTTGAAAATACGTCTATCTATTACAGCAGATCAAACATTTTGTAAGTTTATGATTTATTATGAACCGTAATTCCTAACTCTTTAGCAACGAACAAATAAAAGCTAAAGTTTTATTTTTCGGTATAAATTAAAACTTTTGTGCTTTCAAAACATATGAAGACAAGAATAACGGATAAAGGAGATTGTGCACAGAAAATTCTAAAGCTAAGCTATGCTGAAGCCAGTAATGTACTTAAAAATCTGCTTTCTGCTTTTTTACGATTTGAAAATCCGACCTTTCATTAATTATAATCTTTTGTTCCACCTTACCAATGGATTTCATTTTCACGGTTTGTTATTGCTGGTGTCAAAGGTACTGCGCTTGTGCTTGAAGTCCAATTCAAGCATTTGTATTGGCAGTAGCTGTAAATATTTTCACAATTAAGAATAATATAACACTTACTATCGTATTAAACATGTTCTAAAAAGTAAAAAGCCGATTTTTGTGACAACACAGGTGATCATGCATACTCCCGGAAAAAAGAACCGGTATGTAACGCGACAGTTACACAATTTTGGTGATTAATAAAAGGCGGGTATGGCGTAAATTTGCAATAAACATTAGTGTACATACATATTGTTATGGTTAAGCAGCCGTTTAAAAGCGTTAAAAGTAAAACAAATAAATAGGTTATTCTATTAAAAATTTTCTATTTATTAATCTTCCAAGCCTCTTCACCTTTGAGGAAATGACATTTAGCTAGGTGATAAATGTACTTCCAGTAATATGAAGATTAGCTTAGATATTTTTTATAGAACTCCCGTAACCAAAACCGAAGCATTCTTGCTTTTAAAATCCAAAGTTGGATTGAAACCAACTTCTTGTCGACAAAAAACAGTTACCAACAATTTAAAATTAAGCACACAAAATTCTACCAGGCTATATCGCCACGATTGCGATGCAAATCGCTGGCTGGAAATTCCACAGACTGCGAACTAGCGAAGCTGCCACCGCTGCCGTGATAATGTCTGACTGCAGGTGGCGCAGCCGCATTGCTGGCATTGCTGCCTGCTGCAGTCTGTGAGCAGCCGTCGCAATATGGGAATGGACTGGAAATACGCCAACATTTTGATCGATTGGTTGTTTGACAATTAATGCTACTACAAATTTTGATAATTAGTCTGTAGATAGTCAGAGTGTAGGGGTACCCAATGTATAATTTTTTTCTTTTGGGCTAATTCAACTGGATTTAATCAAATTCCAACTTAATTAAAATAATTAAGTGAATTTGTTTTATTGAAAATTAGAAAGTTAATTTAATCTACAATGATGAACAGAATGAGTTAAAATTGTTTACAATAGGAACGTGAACAGATTAAGGGCTTAAAACATTCTTCTCTTTTTGTAAATTAACAATCAATAATTTTTTTCAAGCGAAATTGAGTTTTTTTTACTGCATGGGCTTTTAGATTTTTTTATCAAAATCGAATCAGCGAATCAACAGAATTGAATTTTGACTAGATGTCGCCTTAAATAATATATAAAAAATTTCAATCAGAATGGTGCAATGATTTTCAAAATTAAAATCCGGTTGAGTAATAGGATTTAGTAATAAATTAATAGAAAACTGCTGACTGACTTGTCTTTCACACCGCCCCTGCGGCTATATACGCTTCACTAAGGCCTCGTAAAGGAAGTTAATTAAGCCATGAATCTCTCTTTCTGTCGGAGTTCCCAGCTAATTAGTCATATGATTTTCTGCATCATTTGCGCCTGTTACGATCAATAGATTGAGTCTTTTTGATTTAGCAAATTAGTTTTCTTTCATACAGGGACACCATCTGATAGTTTCAATTTTTATGAATAAAAAATATGTACGTAATCATATTTAAGGGGCCTAGTTGGTTTATGTCACAGTTTTTTTTAATTTAGTGTTAATAATTGTATCTTTAATTCGTCCATTTTTGTGTTGTAGTGAATAATCTATGGTACTGTTTCTAAAGTATTGGCTTGATGTGCTAATTTAGTTTGATTTGTAAGGTTTTATCGTTTTATAGGGATTTTTCTGTGGCTCGCCTTAGATTTTCATGCATAGCGCTGTAATTTTTGCTTCTTTCGACTATAAATAACAAGTTTTTACTGATCTTTATCGAAAGACTTTACAAATGCTCGTAGATCTTGAATAGGTTTACTTAGACACGAGGATGTAGTTCGATATAGAAACTTACTTGCTCAATTCACGTCTTAACACCTATTGAGATAGGCAAAAGACGAGGCTAGTGAGGCAGGATTAAGCTTAGAAAGTTTTCCCATATTCAACAGCAGAAAAAGCGGTAACCATGGTTTGCTATTGTTCCGTTTTCATTGCTGCCTCACGTGCAAAGTGAATTTTTGCGCACATACGGCAGGCGGTTCAGAGAATGGGAGAATAAGACAGAAATACAAAGGGGGCCTGCAGTGGGAGTCGTGAAACTGCTTTTGAATAGAGTTCTGCATAAAGCTTTTATGAATTTAAACAAAACTGCCGGTTTAGAACAAAAAGTTAAACTGGTTGCTCTGCGAATATAGTAAGGTAGGGCAGTTATTCACAATTGAATTTTGTTCAAGCCTTCACTTTTTGCTTAGAGTAAAGCAGAATTTTAAAAAGTGGTTATTAGACAGCCTAGAAAAAAACAGGAAAGTGGCTAAAGTGCACCTGAGGTCAATGTAAGCCAATTTTACCACGACTTACAGATGAAAGCTTACTTGTTAACAAAACACCCTGACCTAAACCAAATTCTAAACAAATCCTTACATCATTTTTTAACTTACTGATTAGCAACGAACATGTAATGCACTTGCATTGATTAATTGATTTAGAAGTGACTGCACGTGACTTTTTTATCCCACTGAGGAAGACAATTAGCTGAGAATTTATTCAAGTGGAAAACTATTGAGCTCTGGAGCTAAGAATAGTTAGTTGCTGGTTGATTGAAGACTTTGATTTGATTAAATCGATCTGCATATATGAAGTGGTCGTTTTAGTTCCTTTATAAATAAAACATTAAATCAAACTTAATACTCTTGGTAATAATAGCATTCTAAAAAATCTAAATTTGCAAATTTGAATCGACCCGAGCTACGAGTAAAAGCTAAATGTGGCAGGAGGGCTGTAGGCACTTTGACGCTTGAAGCGACAGATCGTCCCACAATCAGCGACTGGGCACGACTGTCCATTGCGCTGACTCCCGAAGCGCGTTCAGTCACACTAAATACGGTATGCAGGGATAGACACACATACAGGCTGGCACCCAGTCACGCACTCACATAGGGTGTACAAGCGGTAGTTCCAGGAATTTACACTCTCTATGCCTTGGGAGGTTGTCCACATCGGCGTAAATTGCAAAACTGGCCCATAGCCCAACCAATTGGTGCACAAGGCCCCAAATTAATGTGACCCTGCACACGAAACCGCGCTAGGGAAAATAAACGACCTATAACGCGGTGTCAAACCTGGACCAGTGGCACACAAGGCAGACGCGCTAGACCGCCGAGCCACTCGCCCCCTTGAATAGAACTGAGACTACCACCTGACCTGTTTAACTCAATCTGAGTATAACTGGTATCTCAGTCTGAGTATGCATGACAGTTATAATCAGCTGAAAGCCTTACTGCAACATAACTGCACGGATTTTTGGGGATTTACGTGCTTGAATGGCTAAACTTTATACAGCTGCAGGCTGCAGCAGCACGATACGTTGTTCATCCCAAAATTTCATCCCCCAAAATTTGTCCAGCCTCGTAGCATCGCCCAATACAGATCCGCAAATGGAGATGCAGTGTATGCTGCACCGTTTATTCCGCCTACTGCCACTAGCAGAATAAATTATAACCAGTAATACAAGCCGTACAGACAAATCTGCTTTTATCCCTTACTTTTACCATAGGAGCGACAGCAGTGTGCAGTACGCGATCAAAATTCCAATTAAGCTACGCGTCAAAAGCCAACAGTCAGGGCATACCAAATATATGAGCGTAATTTTAGAATTTTTGACAAGAGGCAGTGAGATGAAGAGTGATGATGTGTGAACCAGGCGGAGAGAACAGGGGGAGATTCTGGGGTTACTAATACAATAGTGGTTTTTAAAAAAACGAATAAACTATCACTGGGGAAAATGTCCCTTGCCAAATGCTTTGATGCATTAGGAAATACAAAGCATCACATTGGTTATGATGGTACAGGCGTAATGCCTGTAACAGTAAATAATAGAAAATATTCTAGAATTTTTTTGTCAAAGTATTCTAAGTGTAAGAGAGAAGTGAGGAAGAGACAGGCAGACAGAGAAACAGACAGACATACAGACATACAGACAGACAGAAAGACATACAGACAGAGAGAGAGACATACAGACAGACAGAGAGACGGACAGACACATAGACAGACAGACAGACGAACAGACAGAAAATCAAATATCTGTTACTTTCGGTGGTATAACCACGAGCAAAAATACGATCGTATTTATTTATACAGTAAAATTTTAGGCTAGTATATATGTAATCAGGCAAATAAATTACTTTCCTATCCCAATTTCAAATGACAGAAAGACGTGAATCTAATTAAGCAGAGATGGAATTCTTACCACGACATTCCATCAGCTTTAGGATTATCGTTGATAACTCGAATAAC
Organism: Macrostomum cliftonense; assembly: GCA_950096795.1. Lineage (NCBI taxonomy): Eukaryota > Metazoa > Platyhelminthes > Macrostomidae > Macrostomum > Macrostomum cliftonense. The sequence continues at coordinate 583,383 of CATNEM010000123.1, read as the reverse complement.
GTACAACACGCAGGTCAAAACTTTGATGACGAAGTTAAAAATTCGAATTCGCAGGCTGGACCGCTGATTTTTGATGAAGTACAGCTGCAGTCGCTCTTTCAGCGAACGTTCGTTAGTGAAAAATTCGACCCGGACTCTGACAGTGACGGGGGTGGAGCAATAAAACAAAATTAGTGAGTTGCTAGCGTGACTGGTCCCCGGACAGTAAAAGCATGAGAGTGTGCCGTTGGCCCAATTGCATGTGACAGCAATGCGTTGTTTGATCCAGTATTTGCTTTGCGTTCCCTCTCTCTATATATACCTTAACAAACTGTCCATTTATTTCTCTCTTAGTCAAGTATCCATCAAAGAGAATATTAATTGAGGTAAGTGACATACTTTGACAATGCAGAAGGCTGTATAAAAAGGTTATTACAGGTATTCTTTCATGGAGTATCGAGTATAGGAAATTAAAAAATCAGACTGCACTTACTGTTCAAAGTCCTGATCGGGAAATTGAAATGGCATCAGCATGTAGTTGCGAATGCTTTGCTCAATAAAGCTATTATTTTGTCCGAATCTGCCTCTGCCGCGGCCGTTGATTCTTTTTTTGTTGCCAGCGTTCGTTCTTGATGAGGCGTCTCTGTGTCTTGCGAACCACCAGCTCATGCTAGGGATATTTCTATTAGGTCGCGTTAAGCCAGTGGGAGTCTTGACAAGACGGCGGGTGGGGTTGGCGGTTTTCTAGGGCGGAATAGCGGGCTCCCGTCGCTCGCGCGCCCTGCACTCTCTTCTAGAATGGATAGGGGAGCTGGGGTGGGCGACCACTCACAGGTCCCCTGTTTCTAGCTTCCCCTTCGACTCACTCTTCCCCGCTCCTCTCTCTCCTCTTTCTCTCTTTTCGGACTGAACGGTTTTCAATAGAAGCAGGGGCGATAGAACCCGTGCTTGCCTGTCTGACAGGCTGGTGAAGAGGCTGCTATGTGGGATTAAAAAAAAGTACGAGATGATTAAAACTCTCGGAAATCTTGCCGCAGGAACCAGATAGTTGTCTGTAAAACTGCAAGTTGCAAGTTTGAAATGCAGCTGGTTACAGACGCGCTTAGGCGGGGGATAAAAATTCTGGAAGCTGTTTGAAGCGCTTCAAGGTATTTCTTTGAGTTGGCTTTTAAGCTACAAACGATGTTCGAATTGAATTTACCACAGTTGACCTTATCAAACTGTAATTCTTGCCGAACAGCTGACTGTTAAAATGATAAAATAGTATTAATTAAACAAACTAAGCACAGAGTGTAGGTGTAGAGTCGCTTTGTTTAAGTCCGGACGTTGTGCTATTTTTTAACCCAGTTTGCGTGGAAAACTTATGGAACCTCTGTTCCGGTGTCTCTCTACCTCTGCTATAGTTCGCCCAATTATGCAGCGTTTTAGCGCTAAAATCCTCACTACAGGTTAGGGGAAAGAGTGACACTATGGCGGCACAAACCAATACGCAGAGGGAGTAGAGAGAGAGAGAGAACAGTGAGGTGGGTCAAGGAAGAAGATTGGAGTAGATTAGAACTTGAATAGAGTTGGAGGGGTTAGTTGCGTATGCCGGTCCAGAAATACCCAACCACTCTCAGCTCCAATGTAGCGGCCCAATCCAATAATCACAGAGATAGACACACACAGAGAGGTCTGTCCCTAAGCAGAAAACGAAACGTACGCACAACTTACGCTACAATAGCTGCAGCAGCAGTTTTTTTGTGCCGTCACTGAATTCTGAGTTGGAATTCAATAGTTTCCCCCCTATACTAGATAATGGTCCTGTGCGCAGCAATTCTGAGTTGGTGGCAGCTCTCACTAGACCTACAATAAAGGGTCGGCTAGGGACAAGCTGAGTTAGACAACTCAAATGTCTGGTTGGTTGTCTTGTAAGGCAAAGACGAGATGACAGCTCAGGGTTATACTTAGTAGATAGTCCGTTCTGACATTGCTCTATCCTGAATTTTAAATTTATTGTTCGGACCCACGCATTATGTTTGGTCCTAGGTAACTGTACTTCTCATGGTTTTCACTCATCACGCCCGATTCACTTCCCTCAGATGATTCAGGACAAAAATTTATTTCATTTTATCTCATTGTTTGCATGGAAAACTAACTATTTTGCGTTATTTGAAAATAGGTGACCAATTTACAGAAATACGGAAGAAGCAAACATTCAGGAAAAAAACCTCTGCAGAGTATTTCAGCAGGTTAGACAAAAATTGTCTACTAAAGCAAACATTGCACGCAGTCCAGCCCATGAAAATTTCCTCAGATAAGAATAGTCTAAGGCACGCAACTGAACAAATCTTCCAACGTAGATAAATCGTACAAATAAGATCCGGCAAATCATAAAGTATATAAGCTAAAAATCCTATAAGTCTGCACCGATGAATCGCGCAGTAGGTATACGGGTTTTAGTAATTTACAATGTTCAACAAATGGAACCATCAAAGATTTATGTACTTCTGAGACAGTAAGCTAAGAAACTCTATTCTACTACTTATAAGCCGTGAAGTAAGCAGAATAATAAACCCTATTAAAATATCTACAGTATAGACATTTCGAACTAAAAGTAAAATACTATATTTGTCATTCAATAAATGTATCTATCTATCTACGAGTATCTATACGTTAACAGGTTCGAGTTCATCAGACAATTTGAAATGATGATGCTGAGACTGAGACTGAAATTGAGAGCCAGTAAAAGAGAGTCAACGAAACAGCGAAAGGTTTTCATCCCTGCAGAAAGTCGCGTTGCGGGTGCTGCGCCCATTCACCTGATACCCTTTCGGCGCAGGGCTTACAGCCTGCATCCAACTTCTTGATTTCTCAGAACTTATCTTGTGAATCCAAAAACGTTTTCTATGGCATTTCCTGCAACCAGTGCTACTCTGGGAAAATCATATACGAAGGAATGACGAGGAGAACTATGAGAGACCGAATGAACCAGCACAGATCCAACATTAACCGAGGTGTGGAGTCCTCAGGCTCCTCTCATTTTCTCACCCCGAACCACTCAATAGCAAATTTTGTGTCTGTTGCCATCGAGCAAGTTCAAAATGATTCTAGATTGGAACTTAGGGAAGAGTTTTGGATAAAGAAATTAGGAACTGATCATCCACCAGGGAGAAACATCCGAGTAGACAATCACCTGCTGCGGTCCATCCCACTTGTCATCCCTTTTTATCCGTCTTCCGTCTGGTTAGCCAATAAAGTTTCCAGGAATTTTAATCAGTTCGAAAGTAAACCTGGCTCCCGTATTTTGCCTGCCTTCACTCGCCAGCAGAATTTGCAAAGCCTACTTGCCCCGAACAAGTTTAAGTCTCAGCCAAGAGACTAATAAACCTAGTACGATTTTTAACAGTGTTAATTTGTATTGAATAATTTTATTGCCCTGTTCAGCCCTTTCCATTTGCATGGTTTATAAATTTCCAATATTTTTTTATTTCACTATTTCTAAAGCCTCTGGCCTATTACTTAGGGTAAAGTTAGAACAGACAAAACTGAAAAAACATAAGCAATGTACATATTCACATTATGGCCTTTAAGTACAGTGGGAAAATGCCTGATATAGGACCACTTATAACGACACTACCAAATTAAATGAATTTAGTATTTAAAGCGACATAGCAATTCTAGCTAAAAAAATTCTATTTTGGCCTGACGAAGAGCCTAGGGGCTTGAAACCGGTCGCCAGCTTTTATTTTTAATTTATTACAAGTACGCTGTTGACCTCGCCTGTCTTCTTTCTTTTGCCCTATCTATCTATACGTTAACGGGTTCGAGTTCATCAGACGTTTTCCAGTGAGAGCCAGTGAGAGAGAGTCACCCCGAGACAGCGCATGCTCAATCTACCCGTCAGACTGCTGTTCATCACCGGCATAGTCAGCAACGCCTAGAATGACATCGCGCAGCCGATACCGTGAAGGCAGAGGCAATAGCGCCAAACCTACTAGAAGGTCCTCGTCAGCTATTGGCAATCGAAGATAGGCTATCGTACTGACGGTTATTTTTATGAAAAAATTTCAACCAAGTAGGAATAAATCGCAAACTAATAACGACAGGTACCATAAAATGTAAAACGCACAGATGGGTCAAGCACATCTCTTCGCAATATCGCGATGGGAAGGAAGGAAAAAATCAAGAAGAATTTGTCTGGAAAGAAAGATTTGTGATTTGCTAACTGTTGTTGCCACGGCTTTGAATTGGAAATTTGTTTAAAGGCAATATACACACACCAATCCTTGACAGATGTACTGCATCTCACTGTTTGTTTACATTTATGATTAAAGTTGTCCGTTCTGATTCAACTTCATAACAAAAATATAGGTAGATGGACAGAGAATACCTAATCCAAATAAAAAACTAACATGATCAAATCTTACCACGTGCATTTAATGGTACCTATCGTAAAAGCAGTCCTACGTTATTCATCTATTTCAGATGGTCATGTCTGTCTTCCCAGACTACTCCGAGAGTCTCACTTCTTTTCTCAGAAACGCGCTTGCATTTATTGTAATTTTTTGGTGAGAACCAGTTCGAACCAGTTTAAATTGCATAGAGTGGGAAAACAGCGATTATCATATTAGGAGTGTCAAAAAATAGATTATTTAAAACCAGATCACTAACAACCAATTAAAACGCAGGTCAACCTGACTGGTTTGCAGAGTGATTTAGCTATCATTTGCAATGCGCGTGTGTTGCTGAAAATTCGACAGACTTATTTCTTGTTGTGTTTTCGCAAAATGCTACTTATAGTAAAGAGCTAGGCATTCTAATGTACTCTAAATGTTTCCGGTGGTAGAAAAACGTGGTGTTGTTAATGCAATATTTAGGCCATAAACCAGATATCAACCAAGTTCAGTCTCGCTAGTGTCTAGTGAGTAAGTAAACAAAGAGTATTGTGAAATGCATCTCGCTTGATGAATATGCATGTAGTTGTTAGATGTACAGCTACACTGTGGGTCATTGCAGCTGTCCAGCTGAACAATCAAACTAGTCATCGCCGAAACCGATTTCCTAATTCGCTGAAACCACTCGGGGATCTTTTTTAATTCCATCCCGGGCTGGGGTGGGGGTTTGTGCTTGCGCGACGCCTTTGTGCGAGCGTCTTGGTCACAAAAAATTTTTTTCGTTTGCTCCTTTTAGCCCGTCGCTTTCGTCGTTTCTTAAATTCTTTGTTTTTTTGCCGACAGGCTCTGGCTATTTCGAACTTCTTTAAGTTACCTGCGACAAATACAAATAATTTCTCGACGCTGGCTTGGCTTGCGGCCCGTTTCACTCCGCTTCGTTGCCACTCTCGGTCTTCCCCCCTTCTGCTTCTTTGCGTAGTAGTCTTCTAGTGGGGTAGAGGGTGAAATATTTCTTATCGTCGATTATAGGAAGCACATGCGCTGTTGTGCTATTCATGTCGCTATTCACATATGCGATTCTGTAGCTGATTCATTTCGTCTTTCTGTCCCGCCTGCGTATGAGCGCTAAACACAATCATACCTAACTAGTTACTGACGCCTACCTCACTTCTATCTATCCCTTTCATTCTCCAGTACATGGTTTTAGAGCACGTCTTTTTTAGTGCGGGTAAGTACGGTGCAATACTATTGTTCACTAGCCTATTACCTCACTCAGCACTATGCTGCGTCATGTAGGATACGAGCCGTAGTCATAGGAACTCACAGGGTTCTGTACACCATGGGCGGAGACAAATGCGGCATTAGTCGGACTTCTATTTTCTAACAGAGCTCTAACTTACGTGCTCAATACGTATGTCCAGTCCCATAAAACTCTCTGCCGTACCCCAGCTTTCAGCCAACTTCAGAACTTGATTTACTAAGTGCTGTAGTCTTCAGTGGAACGAGTAATGGAATTCTGCGATTTTGATTCAAATGTAATCCAAATTATTCCAAACAGCATTTTGGAAATTAAAAAGATTCATGGGATCTTCCGCTGTGACGTAATCCATAAAGCTGCCACCAGCAACGAACCTGCATCTGAGCAGGTAATAACCATGGCTATAAAATCTTTGCAGAAAAGCGAAAAGAAAAATATAGAATATTTCAGACGAGAATACGAGCTTCTAGCTACTTTTTCTGACACTTCGAACAAAACTGCTCACCCGCGCATAGTTTCGGTGTTCGGCTACCTAGAATCCTATCCTGAATACGGACCGCTATTCTTGATGGAGCTCGGTGAGCGCAGTCTGTATGATCTTCTCCAAAACACGAAAATTGATACAGGCGACGGCCCTGGTAAATATTCATTTGGCCACTGCCTAAACTATCTGACTCAAATCGCCGAAGCACTGCAATATTTGCATGAAGAAATAACATTTGGCAAAGAGAAGAAGCCCATAATTCATAGAGATCTGAAGAGCTGTAATATTTTGCTGTTCAACGAAGGCAGAGACTGCAAACTTTGCGACTTCGGCGTAAGCAAGAAAGAGGAAGAAACCATGACCGCAGGTGTTGGAACGCCTGGCTGGAGGGCTCCTGAACTTATTGAAAAAAGCAAAAGGGCCGATGGCAAGCTGATGTACACAACCACAGCTGACTGCTTTTCGTTCGGCTCAGTCTGCATTGAAGCCTTGTTTCGGGAAATCCCAGCAAAGATAGGAAGGCTGGACGATGTACCCCACCCGGAAGAGTCAAAAGAGGAAAGAGAAAGCAAAGTGAACTTTTTTAGTGAAGTACGTAAGGTTCTGTATCTATCAAACTCCACCTTTTACGAGAATAAAGCTTTTAAGTCAAAGATGTCAGAAATTATGGGTTTGCTTAACGGACTGTTTGAATTGTATCCGTCCAAACGACTTAAGGCAATAGAAGTCTTACAATCGCTAAGAGGGCTACAAGAACAAACTTGCAGGAATCTGCCGTCACTTTACGGACCAAATGCCGATCTTAGGCCTGTTTCTGATGACCGTGAGATCAACCAGCCGAAAATTCCATCTATAGAGCCTTCATCAAATGAGGTTATAGCTAGCAGAACGAGCGATTCTACTTCCGTTTTCTTGACTCTGGAAAAGCCTGAAACTACTAGAGACAAGTTTTTTACCGACAGAGAAAAGAAGCGCATTAAAGAAGTGATGCAAATTATGGTACCCAATTTAAATACCCTCGCCAAGGGGAGCGATTCAGCCTGCAGCGCTGACTTTCAAATCTGCCTGACAGAAGATGAGCCTGCTAGTCTCAGACTTGAAATCAAAGTTAGACAAAGCAGCACAGACGAAATATCCGTAGCTGATTGGTGCCGGAACAACGAAAAGGAGTGCGTTGAAGAATTTAATCGGTTCTTCATCAACGATCCGATCATACATCCGGTTTTTAAAATGAGGTACCCGAATTTGTATACGCCGGACGTCGACATAAATGATCAATTTGGTCAAATGTCAGTGTAATCTGCATTATCAACTTTCGGGAAATACTTTAAGTAGTAAATCAGTTCGTTAGAATGGAACACGAAATTTTTAGTATTTTTATGAGGTTAATTTTGTATTACGTGCCTATAAATAGCATTAATTGCGATTTTTAGCTCGTAACGTAATTTGTGCTTCTGGCAGCACTATTTTTTTCCAAATCTATATCGGGTAGGATCTATTACTTATATACCCCCACGCGTGCTAATTCACAATTTTGTTCCGATTATCCCATTTTTTCTTTTTTTATCGCTCTTATTAAAATTGAAAACTTTGAAAACAACTTTTTAATTTGTTTTAAATCAAGTTGATATTCCTAAATGTATTTGATAATATCCGTTTTTTTTTAATTCGATTCAATTCTATCTGAATATCAAATAGTATCATATATTTTTTGACATTTAAAATTAAAACTAAAAACTAAAACAAAAAGTAAAAACATTCAAGGAAAAAAACTGCTTGATTATTTTAATTGTTATTCCATGCTGAAATTTTTTTAAATAATTTTTTTACAAGAGTAAGTTTTACTTGTATTACATTTTAATTATTGCAACTTAACATGTTACATGCTTTTGTTAAGGTCAAAATTTTTAATATTATAATGCTTAGGAGGAGTTTTATCCGATGAAGCATCCATGCGAAGTTTCAATATGTTCTAATGTGCTTTATTTACGTCTTGCCCCTGTACTTTATTGTCCTACAGCAGTTTTAATTATCGTTTCAATTTCTGAACTTGCGCCACTATTTTGTAATCATATGACAAGCTTAATTTATACTAAACTATAATTTTGATAGAACAACAAGTCAACAAATATTATTAATATAAATTTTAAGAGTGAATAAAAATATATTAATAGGAAAATTGACGCCAACTTCGAGCTGAACATACATATAATACGAAGCAAAGGCATTAGCTAGCGCGAATCTAAAATCGTTGAAAAGTGAAGAATTAAATGCTTGAATAAGAGAGTTAATCCGGAAGAAAGTTATCAGCCCTAACATAAGGCCGCTTGGTGAAGTAAACAGTACTAAATACAACTCTGCAACGTTAAAGTGTACTTAGTATTAAAGTTATTTAGATTTGAATTGAGAATATTGAGAATTTGTTATAACAACCAGAGGTTACTTAGTTAAAATAGAAACGTAGTACGTTAGATTTTGCGATATGAATCGAATAATTTAAATAAAAACAATGTCAATATACTACACATATGTATCCATAGATCTAAAAAATACTGCGCAATATTTGAAGTCAAAAGATATTAATATATTCAATTAACTTTTAACTATAATAATTATAACGTGTGTGTCCGTCTTTTAATTATTCAGACCCTAATTTAAAGTGTAATTGCCGAATTGATAAAATAATAAATGGACATCTTTCAATTGAAACAAAATTTAAACATTTAGCTTATATAATCGACCCTACTGGAAGTCGGCGAGGAACTGATGCGGAAGCGACTTGGAATCGCCAGAATCTCCCTGGGTTCTGCGGCGTCATTAAAAGCTCGGTAAAGAAGACTGCCCTGAACTCGCAGCTTCGGCCAGATTCACCCGAGTAAGCAGACGACTCACAGAGCAATAAAATGAACAAACTAAGAGTCTCATTTCACATGAATTAATATGCTAGGAGCGCTGCTTTAGGCTGCACTAAATTACAGACAAAATTGAGCGCACATGCGAACTCTAATTGCATGAATTCATTGACTTATTATTAATTTTGATACTAATTACTGCTGACTGTAAGAATACGCACTAAGTTTAAAATACGCAAGTTTTTTAGGCTAAAAAGGGCGACCCAAACCTTACCAAACCAATTAGATTGTCACACTTCAGATAGTCACAAACTTCACAGTGACTTAGCTAAATCTCCTTCTCAATAAACTGATGATTTGCCGTTACCATGGATACCGTCTACTGGTATAGTCGCCGATTTTTTAGGGGAGAGACGTTCGCGGGCTAAAGGGGATCTTGACATGCATGTACTTCGTAGTGTAGCTATAGTGTTCGAATTTATCATTTTCATATCCTTAATACACAAGACAGTGTTTTTAAAGAATCAGTATGCGTCACTAAGAGTGAAGCCAGAAAGGAAAAATTAACGAGATTTATTCGAAATGGAAATCCTTAGAAAGCCACGCAGAAGCTAGGCGTTAACCAAACCAATTTGTGCAAGTAGATTTCTCGTGATTCAAGCTAAAAAAACTTGAATATTCAAGCATATTAACAAACTTAAAGTGGTAAAACATAGCAGGTGATGCAAAGCAAAAAAGCTAAGTTATTTCATTTGAAAAAAGCAACTATAAGAACTCAGTAAATAGCGTTAATTACGAAAATGAGTCAATATCGCCTATGTAGAATCAAGTCCGTAGGCCTTAAACTCGCAAATGGTTAGCGCTTCAACTTGCAGATTGACAACTCTAATCCTGCTCCCGTAGCCGAAGCACGTGAAGTTGGCAATCGAGAACGGCACCGTCAGGTTCACTCGGTTGCACTCGACTCCGTCCACCAGCAGCGAGAACTGGTTGAGCCTCTCCGGGCAGCACTCCTGCCTGTTGTAGATGGTGACAACGGAGACGAGGGCCGGTTCAATGAGCTGCGCCTCCCACCACTCGTAAGGGTCGGATCTTGTGTGAGTGCAATGATTGCCATCAGTTATAGACTGCGCAGTGTTCCCGTCAATGGCTTTTGTACAGGGCCGGATTCCGCTGGTTGAACTTTGCAAACAAGTTTTAATATCTAGCGAAGCCAAGCCTAAGAGAGTTTACAAGTTCGTTTTTTGTCATTCATTAATTATTTATTAAATTACGAAATCGCGAAACAATAAGTTTAGGAATGATCCCAAACTGAGCACTCACGATGACTTCTCACGTAGACATTTCCCGGCGGGTAAAAAGTCAGCCAAAGGTTTCTCTTGAAGAACGACATCGTGTTAAAAAGGTAGCAAATTTCAGTTTGAGGACTCCAGTAGAAGCCAAAACAGCCGAGTCTCAAGGCGCATACCAGGGAGCAGTGAGACTCGGCGATTGCTGGCGACAGCTTGGCGAACTCTGGTGGCACCAGGACAGCGGAGCGGATGGCAACTATAAAATTTTGCCTGTCGGTTTGACAGCTGGTTGCCAAGGATTGCCATTGAGGCTAAGTTTAGCAAGCACAGCAGCATTGTCTGTTTCTGAGTTTTTTACGGTCAGATTATACGAAGTACCTACGGTGAATAAATTTGGATTCACCTGTTTTTCAGACAACTTTATAGGCAACACTTTCTTTCCAAATTTTCCCTATTTGCACATTTTTTGACAATTGGCTCGCCCTGCTTTCTTAGGCTGCTCGGAAGGTTTCTCTATAAGCTTGCTGCAGCTGTGGAGTTTTCTTCAGTACAATGTAGAAGTGCATTCCAGCTAATAATTACAATATTGGTAAAATTTGAAAAGCTAAACTCCTCCATCATGAAAAAAGCAGATGTCTGTTCTCTCATACAAAATTTTTTTAAATTGTTCTGAACAGGTGACAAAATACTCAGAAGAGCTTCTGCGAAAAATTCTGCCTGAGAGAGCGTTGCTCCTAAGACGTACGCAACTGCAATTCAAAAGTGACATTTACCTTTCTTACTGCAAGCCAACTCAGGTGCATTTTATTTCATGTAACCTTGAAGGGTCATCAATGCCTTTAAATATTGTGCTAGCAATCATTAGTTAGTTCCGCAGGTGTTTTTATTAATCTGTTTGACATTTGCCTTAATTTACGCGTAAATGTGTCTAAAAATCACAAGTTTTTGTTTTAATTTGCTGTCTCCAAAAACTAATACTTAATATTTTAACGAAGAAACTAAAAATATAAAATAAATAAATAAAACATAAATATAAATAAAATAAAACGATGGGCTTAGAGTAGCGATACAAAGTGAAAAATCAATAAATATACCTTAAGCAAGCGTAAAACAAATAGAAAAAACGCAAATTTTTGTTAAAATAGTTCCTATAAAATAATTTTATAATTTATTTAAAACTTTTTAATAGTTTTTATCATCGAAGCTTATTTTCTTTTTGTTCAAATTTACTTTTACGCTAAAAAAACAAAAAGTTTTACGTTATAAAACAAAAAACGGTAAGAATAGTCCACAGTACATTATGAATTTTTTCATTTTATAAAAAATCTGTACTTAGTCGGCCTCAACAGTGTACTTTTCAGGCAGACTCTCCGAAATTTGCACCACTAACTCTTGATTTATTGGCAGCCGACTCACTCGCGCATTTTTAGCCGATTTTAACAAATCGAAACAGCAATCAAGCAGCCGGGAGCACAATTTGTGCAGCTCGCTGATTTTAAACTCCAAAGCTTTCACGTACTGCAGGCAATAGGCTGCGTCTAAGGCTGCCTTCTTGGTTGCCCACTGGTCGCGGATTTGAGCTGTCAGCTGTAACCAGGTAGAGTGCATATTTTTATTCATTTGGCTGCTTTACCGGTTCTCTGATGTAGGTCTGCCTGCTTCTGTCCGTGTCTATCTGTGAGTGATCTGTCTGTGTCTGTCTGTCTGTCTGTCTGTCTGTCTGTCTGTCTGTCTGTCTGTCTGTCTGTCTGTCTGTCTGTCTGTCTGTCTGTCTGTCTGCCTGTCTGTCTGTCTGTCTGTGTGTCTGTCTGTCTGTCTGTCTGTGTGTCTGTCTGTCTGTCTGTCTGTGTGTCTGTATGTCTGTGTGTCCGTCTGTCTGTCTGTCCGTCTGTCTGTCTGTCTGTCTGTCTGCCTGTCTGTCTGTCTGTCTGCCTGTCTGTCTGTCTGTCTGTCCGTCTGTCTGTCTGTCTGTCTGTCTGTCTGTCTGTCTGTCTGTCCGTCTGTCCGTCTGTCTGTCCGTCTGTCCGTCTGTCTGTCTTTCTGTCCGTCTGTCTGTCTGTCTGTCCGTCTGTCTGTCTGTCTGTCTGTCTGCCTGTCTGTCTGTCTGTCTGTCTGTCTGTCTGTCTGTCTGTCTGTCTGTCCGTCTGTCTGTCTGTCTGTCTGTCTGTCTGTCTGTCTGCCTGTCTGTCTGTCTGTCTGTCTGTCTTTTGAGCTCTGTCTGTCTGTAATTTAGTCCTCTCAACTCACGGATTGCGCCTGTCCAGCAAAAGAATTAACTTGGCCTTCAATCTGAGCTGGCACATCGCCTGGTCTGCCACGAAGCTCTTGACAAACGTCGGCAAACTTCTCCAAACCGTCTCTAAGGCGATGCAGCCTGTGAAATCTAGCCAGATGAGCTAGAGTCGGTTTGTACTCCGGCAGAATTGACTTTTTACTTTTGCTAGCATCGGATTTTGATTTAGTTTCGGCGCTCACCGATGGCTTGCTTTTGTCTCGTAGTCGATTTAAAAAGTGCTTGTCGATGGCCTCAATTGCTAGATTCAGATTGTCGACTGCCGTCTGGAGCGGGTCTCGAGCCTGAGGCGGATCTGTTGGCATCCTAGAGGATTACAATTACTTACATGTAGACCTATTGCTGCTAATATTGGTTAAAGCTGTTAAGTCCCCAGAGCCAGATCAAAATATCTGAGTGGTTAAAACAGTTTTGTATGACAATATATAGTCAGAATTATTCGTACCAGCAGTTTCTCAAACTTGGAAACAATCGATAGTCTGCCTGGACGATTAAGCCAACTAAAGTGTCCACTCGTGTACAGCAAGTAGCTATTGTACAGGCTTCTAATTCTCTTTCTCTTTCTTTTAACTTAAAGGTTAAAAATTGTACGGTTTTAAAAGTAATAACTTTTATATGCACTGTGTATTAATAGAAATCACTCGTTTTTTTAAAACACAGCTTTTATGATTTATAGTGCTCTTTAATCCTCAGATAATGCTATGCAAAATTATCAAGTATATTTTCTTAGTAGTTACAATGCCATTGGCCAATAGATTTAGTAATAAAAATAAAAATAGCAAAGAACAAACGAAGCTTTACTGAAAGTAATCGACAAAGATTCATAGATTGAAGTGCAAAAAAACTACACGCACTACTCAAAACTATGTTATCAGTAGTAGTATAACGTGCAACAAGGGAAACATAGTAAAATTTTGTAAATGGAATGTTTTTCATTTGTTTTTCTTCAAGATTTAATTGGACGGAAATACGAAATTGCCAATAACGAAGACTGCTTATTTCTAAGAAAATGAAGCCTTTTAACAGAAAAAATACCAACTAAAGGTCCCAAATTATAACAAAAAATAGCTGGAGATAACAAAGTACAAGTAAAAAATTCCTTGAAATAAAAAATAAACTGCTTAGAAGATAGAAATAGGAATATTCCTTCATTTTTTTGCAATTTTTATAGATCATTTTTAACATGACTAATTTTAAAAATTAGGGCAGACCTTTTGCTTATATGTAAATAATCTAATTAATGCTTAAATTTTTTTAAATTTTTCACCTAATAACTACTTAAGATCTCCCTACAAGTCAGTAAAAACCCCGATCAAAAAAAGCAAAATAAAACAGACGGTTAAGGAAACGAAGGTCATTCATGCATTGTAGAATCGTCAATTCTCGTCAATAGACTCGGCAATTTCGTCTTCATCATCGAAACCGGCGTCTCCACCCCCAGCTGGCGGTCCGCCGCCGCCGCCGCCGCCGCCAAGTCGATTTGGCGGTGCGTACGGAACTCCGGCAGCTTTGTGCACTCGTTCCAGGGTTCGCGGATGGACAAACATGGCCAGGTTGGCTTTGGAGCCGAGTCTGGATTTCATCTCTTCCACTACGCTGTAGGCCTGGGCGAGTGTCCAATTGGAGATGAAAGGATTGTCACAACTTTCGACAGCGAAATCCATAAAAAATCCACAGCATCCACAGCAGCAGCAACATTGACATGCACAACAACAAGCACAACAACATCCACGGCAACAGCCACAAAAACATCTACATCAACATCCATAGCAACATCCATAGCAACATCCACAGCAACATCCATAGCAACATCCACAACAACATCTACATCAACATCTACATCAACATCCATAGCAACATCCATAGCAACATCCATAGCAACATCCATAGCAACATCCACAACAACATCTACATCAACATCTACATCAACATCCATAGCAACATCCATAGCAACATCCACATCAACATCCATAGCAACATCCATAGCAACATCCACAACAGCATCCACATCAACAGCCATAGCAACATCCACAGCAACATCCACAGCAACACACAACAACATCCACAACAACATCCATAGCAACATCCACAGCAACATCCACAGCAGCATCCACAACAAAATCCACAACAACATCCATAGCAACATCCACAGCAACATCCACAGCAGCATCCACAACAACATCCACAACAACATCCATAGCAACATCCACAGCAACATCCACAGCAGCATCCACAACAACATCCACAACAACATCCATAGCAACATCCACAGCAACATCCACAGCAGCATCCACAACAACATCCACAACAACATCCACAGCAGCATCCACAACAACATCCACAACAACATCCACAACAACATCTACAGCAACATCCACAGCAACATTCACAGCAACATCCACAGCAGCATCCACAACAACATCCACAGCAGCATCCACAACAACATCCACAACAACATCCACAGCAGCATCCACAACAACATCCACAACAACATCCACAACAACATCCACAGCAACATCCACAGCAACATCCACAGCAACATCCACAGCAACATCCACAACAACATCCACAAAAACATCCACAACAATATGCACAACAACATCCAAAACAACATCCACAACAACATCCAAAAGATAATCTATAAAACAAGCAAGAAAAAATCTTATAATCCAAAAAAACATGCGCAGAATGTACGACAATATCAGGACCAATGTACTTATTCAATCCAAAAAAGCCTAAAGTAACAAGCACACAGAAAATGAAGCGTCGCTCACCGCTTTCTCGCGCCCAGTATTGGCCAAATGATTAACCATAGCTGCGTAGGCGTCGCCTAGGCGAACAAATCCCGGATCGGAGGGAAATTCTTGAATGAATTGTTGGGTAGCGCGTAGAGCCTCGTCTCGGCTGGTCTTGTAGGCGCTGCATACGGAGGGGGGTGAAGATTCAATAGGGGAAATTTAATGGCTTTGTTCTTTGAATTCATCGAATTATGACTGCCTTTCTGTCTGTTCTCTGCGGCCTCTTTGAGTTCGTTGCTTTTAGAATCGCGCTATTATGCAATGAGACTCACGCTTGAATATCGGCAAACTTCTTCACCAAGATGGTCTTGAGTTTCAACTCTTCCAACGCATCCTCACTCGTTGTGCCCTGTTCAACTCCTTTGCTGAGAGTCTTCAGAGCTTCGGCCAGAGCGCCAAGAGCTTTTGAATAATCCTGGTTAATGTTTCATAAGTACATTGGTTACTAAATACTACGTAGCAGAGGTACACAAAAACCAAGGTTAACCAAAGTCTGACCTGGAACTCTTCAATTTCCAACTGAGCGCACGACTGATAAAAATTAGCCAAAGAGTCGAGGGCCTTTCCGCGACTATAAAACTGCACAATGGATTTCATAATCTCCGGGTTCTGTTGCCAGTTTAGTGTCTGCAAATAATTGGCAGCCATCACGTAAATCTCCTTCTGTTTGGACACGTTGGCAAAGAAGATGATCTTCTCTGTGTCCCCAGATTTTAGCAGACACTTCATCGCTTTGAGTCGATTGCCTAGCTGGGTGAATTTCTTGCAAGCCATGTGATAGTTGCGCTGTTGAAAGCACAATTCAGCAATATCCTCGAGGATTCGCAGACGCTCTGGTTCGCCGACTTCGCCCTTCTCAGGCGTCAGAGATTCGGCTAATTCCTCCGACATTGGCACGTTATTCTCGGTGCAGAGGCGCACGGCCAGCTGAAACTGCCGACCCGCACCAAGCAGGGTGACGGCCCGGTCAAATTGATTGTTTTCTAAGAAAAATTCGGCGCACTTCTGCAACAGAGCCGGATCGGTTTTATGATCGAGCTGGCGCGAGATGTGTTCGAGAGCGCCGAATTGTTTAGAGCGGAAGGCCAGGTCCACGGCGTGACTGGCGTGGCCAGATTTCTGGTAGAGAAGAATGGCCTTGTCAGCCAGATCTGGGTGGTTCAACTCCAGGTAGCGGGCCGCGTCAAGCATGTCGTCTGGGCGGGCGAGCATCGCCAGGTTGACCAGCTGGTCCAGTAGGCCCTGAGCGCGGGTGACGGTTTGGAATTTGAGTTGATGCCTCAATAAATTACTGGGTTTTCTTTTCACGATTTGTTGATGGCATTTTTTCCAAATGTGATTCTTCCTAACTCTGAGTTTCTCCTGTGGGCGAGTGGCTCGGCGGTCTAGCGCGTCTGCCTTGTGTGCCAACTGGTCCAGGTTCGACCCCGCGTTATAGGTTGGCTATTTTCCCTAGCGCGGTTTCGTGTGCAGGGTCACATTAGTTTTGGGCCTTGTGCACGAATTGGTTGGGCTATGGGACTAGTTGTGCAATTTACGCCCATAAGGGCAACCTTCTAAGGCATAGAGAGTGTACATTCCTGGAACCACCGCTAGTACACCCTATGTGACTGCGTGACTGGGTGCCGGCCCGCGTGTGTGTCTATGCCTGCATACCGTATTTAGTGTGACTGAACGCGCTTCAGGAGTCAGCGCAATGGACAGCTCGATCGTTGTGGGACGATGTCGCTTTAAAGCGTCAAAGTGCCTACAGCCCTCCTGCACATTTAGCTTTTAGTTCCCCTCCCCCAATGTGATTCTTTCCCAGATTTTTTCGTTTCCGATTTGTTCGTTCGCAAACCTGAGCCTTGCACAGCCGCAGAGCAGACGAGAATGCCTGAGCCCTGCTGAAATAGTGCACCGCCCTGCCGGCGTCTCCGGTGCCTTCGAAGTGGCGAGCGAGGTAGCAGCAGGCGGCCGGGTCACCCGTCATGTTGCACAGCTCGACTGCCGCTTCCTCCTTGAGCACGGAAAAAAATTAAATTTTTCTTTTTGATTGGTAATGTCAATTGTACGACGTAAAAAAGACGCCTCTAGTCACATGATCAAATGCTCTTTTAAGTCACGTGATTTTCGATTCTTCATTTAACTGCGTGATTAAATTTTAATTCAGTATGAAATTTCTAGTCACGTGACAAGGTCACGCGATCCTTACAAATGTTGTTACTTGTATGAATGAAGTTATAAAATGTCTTTCTGTCTTTACATGATATTAATAGCTACTGTAGTTATGAAGTCACGTGATCAGTCAGTTACGCAAGCTAAAAGAAAAAATGTACTTTTAGTCACGTGAGTTAAAAGTACACCGGAAGCCAATCTGAAAGACACACTCACCTCGCCCATGTGACATCGCAGCTTCACCATACTGTGATAATCTTTAGCAGCCTCGTAAAACTGCAAAGCCCCGTTGAAATCGCCGGAACTTTCTAAGAATAGGGCGAACCATTTGTTTAACTGCGGGTCCTGCATTCGACGAACGAAAGATTCGAGTTCGTGCGGACGATCGCACAGCATTCTGGGCACCTCAGTTCGATGCGTGTCGGCCAGGAGGTACTCCTGCACAGCCTGGGTGTAGTGGCCCACTGATTCGAGGTGCTTAGCGAACTCGTGATGCGTTGCTCGCAGACTCATTCTGTCGAATTTTTCAGCCACTTCGATAGCTTTCTCCCATTGACCTTCGGCTCTGTAGAATCCCGTTAGTAGGTCGTAGCGTTGAGCCGATTTCAATAATCTCTCGGCTTCGTCTCGCATGCCTAGCTGGGCGGCCAGCATCGCTAGAACCACATCCGGATTGCCGTCTGAAACTTTCTGCGCATGTCGAAGCATCATAGCACCGCGGGCGTGACCCATCTTGCCCAGACAGACTGAGGTCACGTCTAGTCGGCGAGTTTTGACGCACATTCTGGCCATGTTGTGCCATACAGACTCCGATTTGATTAGCTTCATCGCCTGATGAGGGGTTGGGGTTGGTTGAGGGTGTTTGGGCTTGTGATCCCGTCATACTGTGGTGTCTAATAGGTAATCTATGCTGTCTAACAGGTTACACTATGTGCGCCTAACAGGCTACACTGCCTAGCAGGTTACAATCTCTGTGTCTAACAGGTTACACATTCTGTGTCTAACAGGCTGCACTCTCTGTGTCTAACAGGTTACACTCTCTGTGTCTATCAGGCTGCAATCTCTGTGTCTAACAGGTTACACTCTCTGTGTCTATCAGGCTGCAATCTCTGTGTCTAACAGGTTGCAATCTCTGTGTCTATCAGGCTGCAATCTCTGTGTCTAACAGGTTGCAATCTCTGTGTCTAACAGGCTGCAATCTCTGTGTCTAACAGGTTGCAATCTCTGTGTCTATCAGGCTGCAATCTCTGTGTCTAACAGGTTGCAATCTCTGTGTCTATCAGGCTGCAATCTCTGTGTCTAACAGGTTGCATTCTCTGTGTCTATCAGGCTGCAATCTCTGTGTCTAACAGGTTGCAATCTCTGTGTCTATCAGGCTACACTCTCTGTGTCTAACAGGCTGCAATCTCTGTGTCTAACAGGCTGCAATCTCTGTGTCTAACAGGTTGCAATCTCTGTGTCCAACTACCGAAATTACCTTAAACGCCTCGTCAATATTTCCAATCGTCAAGTAAAATGAAAAGTCCAGCATCGCCTCCTTAGAGTTCTTGTCGCTCTCTTCCAATCCAACAAAATCTCTCATAGTCCTCTTGGCCACGTACTGCTTGTGGCCGCTCAACGTTGCTGAATGCGACTTGTCCAACTGGTCAGCTTTGGCCACCATGTCGGGCCGAACAGTGAAATAAAAATACGGCGTGTCAACTCGGAGCAGACCGCTGTAGGACTGGTGCATAGCGAACGAGTCCTGCACCCATAAGCCGTGATCCGACGAGTAAAATATCGAAATTATCATGCGTTCGGCCTGTGAGGGTCGTTGAATAATTAATTAACGGTAGAAAATAAAGTGCACACGAATCACGTGACCTTTATAAATGTTCAGTCAGGTGACCAAATCAATTGTAAAGTTTCTTGATTTTATAAACGACAAAGTCACAGGATCTAATAAACTATTCAGTCACCTGTTCTAATTAACTATTCAGTCAAGTGATCTCATCAACTATTCAGTCCCGTGATCTAATCAAATATTCAGTCACGTGATCTAATCAAATATTTAGTCATGTGATCGAATCAACTATTCAGTCACGTAATCTAATCAAATATTTAGTCATGTGATCGAATCAACTATTTTTCACATGATCTAATCAAATATTCAGTCACGTGATCTAATCAAATATTCAGTCACGTGATCTAATCAAATATTCAGTCACGTGATCTCATCAACTATTTAGTCACGTGATCTAATCACCTGTTTAGTTGCATGAATCTAATTAACTGTTCAGTCACGTGATCTAATCAACAGTTAAATCACGTGATCTAATTTACAATTCGGTAACGTTATCTAATGATAAATAAAGTCACGTGTTGTAATTAAACATTTAATCACCTGAATTAGTTATAATAGTCACGTGATCTACTGCACTTTTAAAGCGTCAAGGATAAAGTAAACTATAAACTAACACGATCTAACATCACGTGATCAAATTAACAATCAAATTAAAGTATCTAACTTAAATTCTAACAGTATATTCCGACATCTAGGTGTATATATTGGGTAAAATAAACCTTGACAAGTCAAAAAACACAAGTTTCTAACAGAAAAGAAAAAACAAGCTATCGTTAGAACAGCTTTTGTTAATAGAAATTCGATTCAATTTCACAGAAATTACCTCGTCAGGCATCACCTTATCATGATCGGTAATGTTAAATTGTTCTAAAACCTCTTCGTGCGGCGTCAGTTTGGCTTCCACAATCAACAAGCGACTGTCGAGTGCGTCCCAGTGATGGCTGACGGGATAGCGGCCGGAGAGGTCCCTGGCTTGGGCCTCCTTGTCACTGAAATTATTTCGTCGTATGGTTTTTTTGAGCCGAGGAAAAATATTTTTTTTGGAAAGCTTACAAACAAATAGCAAAAATATTTTGATCCTGCGAAATCTAGACAGCTTTTCTGTCGGTTTTCTGTGAAAGTACGAGCTTACAAACAACTCGTACATCAAAGCACCCTCGGAATGTACATCAATTAGCACGCTGTGAATGTACATTACAGCATCCTCAGAGTGAACATCGATTGGCCCACTGTAAATGTACATTCAGGTACAATCGGAGTGTACACCAATCAGCCCACTGTAAATGTACATTCAAGCCCAGTCGGAGTGTACACCAATTAGCCCACTGTAAATGTACATTCAAGCTCAATTGGAGTGTACATCAATTAGCCCGCTGTAAATGTACATTCAAGCCCAGTCGGAGTGTACATCAATTAGCCCGCAGTAAGTGTACATTCAAGCCCAGTCGGAGTGTACATAAATTAGCCCGCTGTAAATGTACATTCAAGCCCGATCGGAGTGTACATCGATTCGCCCGCTGTAAATGTACATTTAAGCTCAATCGGAATAAAAAATAATCGGAATCAATTGGTGCACTTTAAATTTACATCCAAGCCCAACCTGAGTTTACACCAATTAGCAGTGATTAAGCACCAGTCACCTTACTTAAAATTCACTCAAAATTGGTCGCAATTCGGATTTAAGGGTTCATTAAAATAAAATATGGATAAAAATAAAATAAGTAGAATGGAAGACTTACCGATCGATATTTTTATCATTTTCATCGTGCTCGGAGCGTCCAGTTCTCAAGTTAAAATACGTCACCGTGTCCATCTCAACGTCCCACACGTACACTCGAGGATCAATGGTGAGGTCGTCAAGAACGCAGATAACGCTGACGAAGGTGCCGGTTGAGTTGACAGCGACGGATTGAATTTTGGCGTGTCTTGGCACGTGCTCGCTGATGAATTTCTCACCGCCGTGAGCTTTCGCCTCGCGTCTACTGAGATCGAATAGTCGAATAACGCCGCGACTCGAACCAACGACCAAATTGTGCGCGTTGATGGTGAAACACACCGGTTCGCCGTGGTTGTCGCTAAATGCCAATTGCTGTTTGACTGTGCCCTGCGGTGTTTCGAAGAAAAACTCCTTTTAAATATAGATTTTATAATACTAGCCTACTATTAGTAATATGCACAGTTTCTACGTTAAATTTGTTGCTATAAAATAAATAACTTTTTTGCAGGATTATTATTAATCTGAGTTTTTGCTTTCGTAAAAATCTGACATTAGTAAATAAACAAAAACAATTGAATAAACGATATTATTAAAATTAAATGCAATCTAAAAATCTATAAATAACAATAATCTACAACAAATATAATAAAAAATTAATATGTTTATTTAATAATTACAATAAAGTTTTGTTTTATTTTTATGAAAAAAAGATACGCTCGTTATCAATAATTTTAAGTAGAATAATTTTTAACCTAAATAAGTAGGAATATTCTAAAAATTTAATTACTAAAGTCTAGAAGCTTAGCGGTAATTTTTATCATTTTTATATTCAGCTAAATCTCTCTTTAGTTATATCACTTTCTGTAACGTTTTAACTCGTTTTTTGTTATCTACTTGTAATAAAAAACTTCACATATTCTACTAGCTTACTTTATGAGTAGCTTAAAAAGGGTATTTTTCATGTAAAAATTAGTTAGTTTCATTATCTAACCTGCAACGTTCGCACTTGAATTTTTTGCATCTCAGACGTGTAAACATTCTGATCGTAGATGTCAATCTGATTGGCCTCGCATTGGAATTGGCCAACCTGTTTTAACAGATTATTCGCAGTGTATGGCTCCCTGTCTGTAGTTGGCGCTGGTGGCGGCAGCAGCTCATACGAGGTGACAGATCTACCATCCGAACAGACCAGATGAGCTCCCGTGGTTCGAATCTGCTTCATTCGAAACTCCATTTGAATTTCGGCAAATAAATTTTCATTGAAATTGGCCAGATAGATGGTGTTTGGTCCCGTCTGCAACGCGGATAGACCGTTGCCATAGTGACAGCTGGCCGGCTGCTCGCTAACGATGTACACATCGGAGACAGCGTTCAAGCCTAGCAACTGATCGCTGGTGCCCCAGGCCAACTGGTTGACATTGGATCGGACAAACACAGGGGGCTGCAGCTGCCACTCCTCCTCTGGTTCGTGCTGAGCCGAGCTGTGAATGGGCTGGTACTTCCAAAAGGCCAGTTGGCCAGTTTGAGTGCCCGCCGCCAGCACCTGTAGGTGTTGGGGGGGGGGGGTTTAATTGATTGAAAAAAAAAACAAAAGAGAGACAATTTATTAAAATTATGAATAGTGAAAATTGGCAGCAGATTAAGGTTAACAAATTTCGGAAGACTAGATTAAACTGATTGGGGAGAATATATTTTAAGTGATAGAGGGGAGAGGGGATTAAGAAACATTAAAACTAAAGAGAGTTAACGTGGAGACAGAAGATTGAAGAGAGTAGATTAAAGAGATTAGATTGGAGAGGATGAGATGGAGAAGGTAAGATTGGAGAGGGTGAGATTGGAGAGGGTGATTGGAGAGGGTGAGATTGGAGAGGGTAATTGGAGAGGGTGAGATTGGAGAGGGTGAGATTGGAGAGGGTGAGATTGGAAAGGGTGAGATTGGAGATTATAAGATTACAGAGGGTGAGATTAAAGAGAGTAGATCGGAGGGTGTAGATTTTAGAGGGTAGATTTAAGAGGGTGGATTGGAGAGGGTAAGATTGGAGAGGGTGAGATTGGAGAAGATGAGATTGGAGGGGGTGACATTGGAGAGGGTGAGATTAGAGAGGGTGAGATTGAGATTGGATAGGGTGAGATTTGAGAGGGTGAGGCTAGATTAGAGAGAATAGATTCGATGGAGTGCATTAGAGAGGGTAGATTAAAGAGAACAGATTAAATCGATCGGATGGAGCAGTTTAGACAGATAAGACTTCATAGTGGGCAAATATCATTATTTTTTAGCCACCAGATGAAACAATAAAAAAACGCTAACCTGTTTCTTAGCCGAATAGGCAATGGACGTAACCTGCACGTTGGGATCGTATCCCATACCGCTCTGCATAGCCAGCGTGTAATTATCCTCCGAGGCGATATCCCAAAATCGGACCATATTCTCGCCAACAGCCATAGCCAACAGAGTCTTTCCAGCCCAGATAATCTCTGGCCGAGGACTTCTACAAGCCAGTTTAAATTTGGTCAACTCCCTAGCTGAGCCGTTGGGGCCGATGCTGTGCTGACACAGGGCGCCGCTGTCTGTCACGCTGATCAGCAAGTTCCGTTTCTGATGGTAGAGCAGGCGCTTGACGGCGCCCTCAGTGGTGAACAGCTGCTCGCAACGACCGTGCTCGTCCAGATAGTGCACCGAGCCGTTCAGAGTGCCGACAAAGAAGCAGTTGGCCTCGATGGGACCAGATAGTCCTCCTCCTCCGCCCGCGCCTGCGGGCTGGCCGCTGCCAGCGTTGTGCGAGGTGAACAAGTCCAGGGCGCGCTCGTCACCGCTCACGGCCAGCTTAGCCAGGGTGGACAGGTCCCTGCGGCGGAGGTTTTTTGAGAGGCGGACTGTTTATAGATTGTGGGTGAGGATGAGGATTGAGGGATGTTTGAGGAGATTTAGGATTAGCATTAGATTCTGGGCTAGAATGCGGTGAAAATGATTAGAATGAGTGCTTTTAGATGTAGTGTTAGTAGCGATAGATTTAGTGTCAGTAACGATAGATGTAGGGTCAATAGCGATAGATTCAGTGCCAGTAGCAATAGACTTAGTGTCAGTAGCGATAGATTTAGTGTCAGTAGCGATAGACTCAGTGTCAGTAGCGATAGATTTAGTGTCAGTAGCGATAGACTTAGTGTCAGTAGCAAAAGACTTAGTGTCAGTGACGATAGATTTAGTGTCAGTAGCGATAGACTCAGTGTCAGTAGCGATAGATTTAGTGTCAGTAGCGATAGACTTAGTGTCAGTAGCAATAGATTTCGTGTCAGTAGCGATAGATTTGGCGCCAGTAGCAATAGATTTAGTGTCAGTAGCGATAGATTTGGTGTCAGTGGTGATAGATTTAGTGTCAGTAGCAATAGATTTAGTGTCAGTAGCGGTAGATTTAGTGTCAGTAGCGATAGATTTCGTGTCAGTAATGACAGATTTAGTGTCAAAATTTCTAGATTTCACTTCTTTTGCCTGTTGCTAACCGCATCAAAAGACACTCATCATAAAAAAGGCAACTCACAGGCCGTCCTCAGACCCGCTCACAGGTTGCAGCAAAATTGACACCACAGCGCCAGCCACCTTTGCTGTGTAGTTTGGGGCCGGGTGCGGCTTGCCTTTCATGTCCAACTTCCACTGGTAGACAGTGCCGAACTGAGAAAATAATTTCATGAAGTTAAAGTGTTTTGCTCGTGATAAATTGGCTTCTGTACGCTAGATGTATCTACGTCTAGCATTATTTTTCTAGTCTCACGTTATCTCCAGTCAGCAGTCGAATGCCTTTCCCATTAAAAGCCAATTCTCGAATCTCAGATTTGTGAATTGGCGCGAATTCAAACAGCTGTTTCTCTCGTTCGTTCCAAGCAGTGGCTTCGCCACTCTCCCAGCCGCAGACTAGAATTGGCTTGACTGGATGCCACGCAATGCAGGTTGGAGCGCACGGCTTGCTCATCTCTGAGTCTGTGATGCGCTCGCCCTGTGAATTTAGTAGGACAAGATTTAAATGTTAATAATTAGTTAGGGTCTCTCTTAAGGATAGAAATATTAATGTCTGAAAATGTAGCATAAAATTTGTGTATATTGTATTTGTTTTACATAAAACCAACTATAAGGTTTACTTACGCTATAAAAATCTTATCATGATAAAATATATATGAATAAACTTATTTAGCAAGAAATTCATTTTATTAATAAGCCGAAAAAACATGCTAAACAATATAAAATAAAGTGGATATATGTTTACCAAATTCTAAGGGTTTAGACAAAAAAATAAAATAACTAAATTTACTAGTGAAAGTTTATTTTTAAAAATTTAGAATCAGAGATTTTTGCATTTATTATTATCATAAAATAATTTTACTCATAAAAATGCTGTTAAACTATAAGCACCTAGCCAGTAATAGCGAAACTTAAAAATAAAATTTCAATCCCCCTACACCAATAGACTCAAATTTATTAAGGTATTTTGCTGCAACTTTGATACGTTGATAAAAATGAAAATTTTGCAGATACAATGCTTACCTCGTCTTTAAAAAAGACAACAGTACCTCCAACATTTGAATCATATGATGCAACTGCTAAATACTTTAGCTTTTCGTGCCATGCGATGCTAACAATATTCCCTTTATTGACTTTTACTTTCTGATCAAAGTAGATAGACATTTTGTGAAATGAAAACTACAGCAATCCCGAAAAAATTATTATCGAACAGTGATAGAATTGAAATTGCTTGACATGCTCAAAAAAAGAAAAAGTATGCATGGTTTAAATTTCAGCAAATCGTATCAAATGTAAACTTACAAAGAACAAAGCTATTTTAAACAAAAATGCTTGTAGAAAATACAGAAATAAGGCGTAAAATTTACCTCAAATAGTCTGCATTGACTGAATTCAGGAATTTAAATAACGATTCTACAAAAAATGTGACTTATTGTAAAATTTGCGACGATTGTTTCGAAATAAGTCGTCGTTAGAGTTGTGTACCTTATAAACGTGTGAATAAAAGCCGAAAATATGATGAAACATAATTATTTATTTTGTATGAAAAACTTAAAAATACGCTAGCCTCTAGCGAAGCTGTCTAATTCCTGTTCGGTGTATCCGTTTTAAGTGGAAAATTTGGAAACAATGAAGCAACTTGTACATGTACATACGAGTACATGTGTATACGAGTAGCTGCTAAACCCTCAAGACAATAAAATCGATGAACGTGTACGAAAATTTTTCGTTATTTTTGTTCTCAAATGTACAACTAGACGATACTATATGCATTCAGTACATTCAGTACAAGCAACACAGGTATAGCTGTCTTAATTACTTACTTCCTACAGTACTCCAGCAATCCATTCTTGAACACCTTGAGCACCTTGAAGTTTCTCAAGGAGTTAATATGATGAAGATTAGATAATGATTAAAATTGAGATGATTAAGATAAGACTAATGATGACTTCTTAACTCCTTAGAAAATTTCTTTACACTCGCGTACATGCAATTATCTTCCATAGTCGATAAATTTAAGGCTAACATGCAGTATGTAAATTTAGCTCGGACTTTATTGATATAATTTCAATAAAATTACTAAAAAAATTGGTAGGTGATTTTATATCGTGTTTATATGTTTGCTTATTATTTTAATTGATATTAGCCCAAATCGATAGGTTACGGTTTATTTATTCATGCCTAATTGAATAGCTCTTGTTATTGATGTGACTCGACCCGATGGTTGAGTCGCTGCTGCCTGAGCTGAGCTACGAAGGACAACAGGCCTTGCCTTCTCGCTTGACCCGCCCCGGAATGATCTACTGGTAGCTTGGATGTGACTGAGCGGCTAAGGTCCTAAAGTACAAATATCTGGCCCAAGGAGTTTTCTAAGGTAATCCCGGGGTGCGAACCCGAGACCTGCCACCAGCCACCTGCGGGAATAGGCTCCTAAAACTAACCCCTGATGAGACGGGGCTCCCGGACGATGGGCCGTCAGCTAGTTTAGGGGGTCAGATAAAGTACATTAGCCGATGATAAGGGACTCTGCACAGGGCATGACGATGGGCTGGCGAGCTCTAACAAGGACTTTTCTAGGGGTGCAGGGGGCCTCTTTCGAGGTGATTTGCGGAGGGAGTTGGATTGAGGTGCTACACCTGCTGACTACCCTGGGGCGGGCTGCTCCATGCTAAAAGTACGTCACTAATCTTAGGGGTTTTATCCCATGTAGAGGTTCGTGGGGCGCCTGGCATGATTAAATGAGGGACTCTTATCAGCCTCAGTCTGTGCACGGCTTTTATAAAGTTTTTATGCTTACATTGGCTATTCTAACAGGCCTGGAGGCGCGCTATCTATGACCCTAAACGCCTCAGGCTTCACATTAAAGTACATTAGCGGCTTCCAATCTCCATGTGGCTCCCCACAGCGGCGCACTAGCTATCTAAGCCAGCTGCTGCATGGCCTAAATGAGCAAATTAGCTAAAGAAAGGGGGAATCAACCAGAGATTTCACACACACGACTGTCCTGAGCACAATCCTCACTGGTTCGGCGAGTTATTATATTATTAGATTACGCCCTAAGGGAAACAGAGCCTACGCGCACTCTAAGGCACCTAATAAGCAGCAGAAAAACAAGCAGGGGGAACTCACCAGCCGCTCGAAGTTAGGCCGCAGGAAGGTCAGGGGCAGACGCGTCGCTCGCTCGTCAGCCTCGGGCGTGCCGTGCCAGATGTCGGACGTCAGGCGTTGATGTCGGAATGATCGGCCTCGGTTGCTGCTCCTAGTCGGAGGGGTCCTCGACGACAGGAAGGGGGATGATGATGCAGGGACTGACCGGGAGAGGTCTCGACCGGACAGGGGCCAGTCGGGGGACAGGAGTTTGGGACCTGGAGAGATCCTCGACAGGGACCAAAGGGTGTCACAATATCCCGAAAGGTTGACTTTTTCGGGGTCGAAAACGGCTTGCTTTTATAGTGCCAAAATCACGCGTCACGCAGCTGATTCGTGAGCCTGACGTCATCTGCCCTGACCTTGACCCGCAGCTCCACTCCGATTGGCTGGAAAGCTGTACATGAGAGGGGTGGGCGATGAGTCACCGATGACTCATGGTGATGACTCATAGGGTCATTTCGCTAATAATGATCATAGAAAGATAAAAATTACACGGTTGGAAAGAGGATGACGCGCTGATCCCGAAAACCCAAAAATATTGGTGGTCCCAAAAGTACAGGCAGAATAATCTCCAAGTACGTTGCTAATCCCCAAGTTCGTTCCGCTTCAGTGATTCCGAACAATAGAGCGGAGGGGGGGTGGATGTCAAGGTCACCCGTGGTTGCGCAACCCAGGGGTAGAACGATGAGTCACCCGATGAGTCATCCTATTACAGGTAGAACAGGCTGTAGCATGCCTAGCAGGGACTGTTGCAAGCTGGGGCACGCATAGCGATGGAGCACTAGAGGTAGGAGGGCGAAAAAGATTCCAGGTTGGCCAAGCCAGGATTCTTCATTATATTCAGCAAAAAAATTGTCATCATAAAAAATTTTGATCGCTTTAATTTGTCAAAAGATTTTATAGTCAATGAACTATCAAGTTCTCAAATTAATGCCATTTTAATTACTAGTTTCTTTTTTATTTAGAAAAAATTTTATTGAAGTGTTACATGTACTTTACTAAGCGTACATTTGCAGAGACGAAAGATATACCCCTATGACAGGTTAAACGCGCATTTTAGCTCGAATTCTGGTTAATTCACTGCCTCAACTAAGAGTAAATCAAAGCCAATCAGAACACACCGAATCACTTCTCGGGTACTGTGGGCAGGTGCAACACATAGGACCGAATGTTGGCACTCTCGCATCTGGTCAAATCTTTGCTGGTCATTTGAAGCCAAGGACGGCAGCCATTCGATAGCGAGCCGTTGGCTTCGTAGTTAACTGGCGGTGCAAAGTACACTGCCGGCATCACGCAGACTCGTCCAGATGATCCGCCGTCCTTGAAGCTGTGCAGAGTTTGTTCCATAATGTTTGCCAGTAACAGCGGATCGGCGACCGAGGTGACACCGGGCGGAGCCGGCTGACGCTGCCAGACAATGTCGTGAACCAATTTCAACAGCCGAAGCCACAATTGATGACCCGGCTTGCTGAACATGAAACTAGTAGCGATGCTGCCGTCAGTTTTACCTGCAGCGCTAAGTGCAACTCCGCAGTCGTTGAGTAGGTGCTCGAAGCTTCTCAAACACCTGCTGTCAGCATCTGCGTACACTCCACCGTGGACGTACATGTACAGGTAGCGGGCCACGACCAGACGCTCGTGCTGGTTAGTCAAGCGCTCATAAGTAGTCTGGAACCAAGGCGCGAATTGGTGAATCAGCCGGTCATTGTCACCCTCCGTCCACAAACGATACCTCCATCCGTGCATGCAGGATTGCCAGCTGAGACGCCACACGGCGGCTACACGAGACTGCTCCGCTGACAGACCTACAGACTGCGAGGCTACCGACTCCAATTGTTGATGCACTGTGCGCCAGTCCTTCCTTAGTTGATGTCTGGACGATAAGACGGATGCTTTTGACAGTTTTGAGCGGCTGGATTCAGCATTCGATGACAATGTGATGTCGGACTGCTGTAGGTTATAGCGGGCGTTTGAGTCGGTTTTTTTCATTAGCTTTTCGTCAAACTAATTTGCAAGTTACTACAAAGTACGTACTTAGTAAGAGGTAAGTTGTAGCCTAGTGGCTAGGGCGTCTGCCCTATGACCGGAAGGTCGTGGGTTCGAGTCCGGGCTCTTGGAGACAATTTGTGCCCTTGAGGAATCCCGCATTGCTTCATTCCACCCAGCTGAGAATGGGTACCAGTTTGAGCTGGGTTAGTGGGATCGTACTGTACTTAGGCAATCAAGAGATGATGAGTGTTAAGGGAAGTTCGGGCATTCAGTAATAACTGATGATCGTAAAACTGATACACTAGGAGCGCAATAACTGAAGGGAAACAGGTTTGCTAGCTATATTGTTAGCTTTCCAATAAAGATTCTTCTCCACCTTACCCTTTACCCCTATCAATCAAGTAAACATTAAAGTACATGTATATGTCGGAGAATACTGAAGCACAAACCTTCAATAATTGCTGCGTGATTGTTTGCCTACGGTACACACCCAGGTAGTAGAACAATCCGACAACAATAACTATAAGAAATATAACGGAGCCTGGCTTCAATGTCGCAGCTTGAGAACGCTTTCGTCTCATTAGGCAGGTTAAATGATTGAGTCCAGTTCGAATCACATGAGTTCTTTAACGAGCTTGACGAGAAAATGAATTTTTGACAGCTCTCAGGCCAAATTGGATGGAATTAGAATCCTCCGGGAGAGAAATTTTATAAAGCAAGACTTGACGATAAATTCAGTTCACATTTATTAGCAGAACCGGTTCGTTCTACCAATTGTTCAGCATCCAATATATATATAGCTTGTTGGTCCAATAATATAGAAGCTGCATCAGGCAGTCTGTCAATAAAGCGACTGGGGAACGGAATTTGGGGACATTGCTCCCCTGAGTGCGTCCGTGTAGAATGAGTGAAAGAGAGAGGCCGCGGTTCTCTCCCGCTAGTCTCTGACTAACCACTCGGTTCCGTAGTTCGTCTCTCTTTGAATTCTCGTCCGCGGAGCTTTTTTGTCAGATTTTTTTTCTGCTTTGAAAGCCTTTGTTCCTTTAGCGCTAGCAGAAGCTACGCATGTAGATGCAAATTTGTTTGAGTCTTGATGCACGCCTGACAGTATAGAAAAGTTCAGCTCATGCATTTATAACGTGTGATAAAACTTAACTGTCAAACGGATTTAGCTTTGAGTTTTTTTGCGACTCACTCACGGTTCATTTATTCCATAATGTATGAGTTTGGTTGTCTTGACGCCAAAATCAATACAACACCAGTGTCAATCAAATTTCAATATTCATCAACTGTCTAAACTAACTTATGCGTGCGTCACTATATTACTAACCCAAGATGTGATGCATTATGCATAAAGTTATCGTGCGAAGTATGCACCAATCTTACGGCTTTACGTAAAGAAATGAATCATGCTTGACCAAATTATTCTTAACTGGGTCACACAGAGCTTGAAGTTTGTCTACGCGCGTACCTTGTATAAGCTGATTGGTCTCATGATTAAGGTCGACTTTTATTTTTGTTTTAATTGAATCTACTCTTAACAGTAGAACTACTAAGGGGGATTTTTCCCCTTCTGACAATTACTTTTGCTGCACCCGAACGGAGCAACGCAACTACATGAAACTCCAAGATGACAGGCCAACTTTTTGTTGCACATTTACTGAAACAAGAATCAAGTCTCACCAGCCCTTCAGACCGTCGAGATATTCAACGGTTCTAGCCGAAGGTCTGATTATTGTATGCTGTCTTTATGCGTAAATTCACTTTACCAGAGATTAAGAAACAAAGTCTGTAGTAGTAGTTTATCTTTTGAGATATCTATCTAAAATATATCATTATTTTATCCGTAGTCATGAGACCGTGGAGGAGTTGGAGCGCTGATCGCACCGAGGCTGCAGCAGAGCTGTCGCTGTGTCTCCTTGTCTGGTCGGCTGCTTCGGATCGACGTCCGGCTTCGCGGCCGGAACGCTCGCCTGTTCTGCGCGTACGCGCCCCCTGCCACCCGTCCCGATGAGGCTCAGGCCTTCTTCGAGCAGCTCTCGGAGCAGGTGGAGGAGATAGCGCAACGTGACACAGTGGTCATCCTCGGAGACCTGAACGCAGTTCCGCGTAGGTCCGAGCGGTCACTGTTCGTGACACCCCGTGAGAACGGCAACACCGGAGCGCTGGAGGACTTCCTGGAGAGACAGGACATGGTGTCGGTCAACACCAGGTTCCGCAAGCCGCCGGCTCAGCTCGCGACTTTCGAGGGCTGCAAGCGGAGGCGGCGGAACGCGCGCGGACGAAACGCTACCCGGAGGCTGGCACAGCTCGACCACGTGCTGGTGCGCTACCGGGAGCGGCGCCGCGCCATCAACTGCCGCACCATTACGCCGCTGGCTCTGCGGTCCGATCATCGGCTCCTCGTCTGCGACCTGTCCGTTCGAGACCCGCTGTACCGCCCGCCGAAGCGGCCGCCGCGGCGCTACTACCGCGCGCTCAGGGACGCCGAGACGCGTCGTCGCTTTGCCGGCGCCTTCGTGGCTGCGCTAGGCGACAAGCGTGGAGGTGCCGAGTACGCGGATGTCGGCGCTGCAGTTCGAGCCGCAGCGGAGCAAGCGGTCCCGCTGATGCGACCGGCCCAACGCGGGCAGCCGGTCTGGCATGACGACCCCGCGATCAACGCAGCGAGGGAAGACCTGGAGAGGCTTCGTCTGAGTGGGCGACCAACTCGCGAGGCGGAGG
This sequence comes from Macrostomum cliftonense, assembly GCA_950096795.1. Lineage (NCBI taxonomy): Eukaryota > Metazoa > Platyhelminthes > Macrostomidae > Macrostomum > Macrostomum cliftonense. The sequence goes on along the minus strand of CATNEM010000123.1, from coordinate 550,960 downwards.
AGGCCTTGGCGTCTGTCTACCTGCAGCGGCAACAGGCCGCTGTTGACGATGTCATTCAGGCTGTCTCTGCCGCCGGTCCCGACGCCAGAGGGCGCGTGGCCTGGTCCGCCATCAACACTCTGACGGGGCGAAAGCGGCGCTTACAGCTCAACCTGGCAGGCGACACTGCGGATGAGCGCAGAAATGAGCTGCGCGAGTTCTTCTCCGCCATCGTGAACGCGCCGCCACCCCCGCTGCCCGAAAGTCTGACGCTGCCGCCGGAGACGCCGTTGCCGACGGAGGAGAGTTTCAGCGTTGCACCAATCAGCCCAGACGACGTTGTGATGTTCGCTCGGAAGTCACCGGGCGGCAAAGCGCTAGGTCCGGACGAGGTGCCCATCGAGGCATTGCGCATCAACTGCGTGGCCACTGAGGTCGCCAGAGTGATGAACCGCGTGCTTTCCGGTGAGGGTGCGCCCAACGAATGGACTACAGCCCACATCGTCGCTATTCCGAAGAAGCCCGGCACCACAAAGCTTGAGGAGCATCGAGGCATCTGCCTTCAGTCCTGCGCCGCGAAGCTGTTTAACCGGATACTGTTATTGCGGTTGCAGCCCGTGCTCGATCCCTATCTGCGACCGGAGCAGAACGGGTTTCGGCCCCATCGCGGCACAGTGACGCAGATCCTAGCTCTTCGGTGAGTCATCGAGGAGGCGCGGACACGCCAGTCGATCCTGATTGCTATCTTTGTTGATTTCAAGAAGGCCTTCGACTCGGTCGTCAGGGCCGCGCTCCCCAAGGTGCTTCGGGCGTACAACGTGCCAGAGCAGCTGATCGCCGCGGTCATGGCGATGTACCGCGAGACGACTGCTGCAGTTTCGACACCGGACGGCCTGTCGGACTTCTTTGAGACATCCTCCGGGGTGCTCCAGGGAGATACGCTGGCGCCGTTCCTGTTTATTCTGGTGCTTGATTGGGTGCTACGGACTGCTCTGCCTACCAACGACGACGGCTTTCTGCTGCGGCGACGCGTGGGTCGACGTCAACCGGAGAGGCGGCTCAGCGTGCTTGGCTACGCCGACGATCTCGCCCTGCTGTCCTCGACCGTCGAGGGCGCCCAACGGCAGCTGGACAGGCTGGTTGCCGTTGCAGCGAGTGTCGGCCTGGTGGTCAACGCGCAGAAGACCGTCGTGCTCTGCGTGCCGAGCAACATCGAGGCTGCAATATCCTGCCGAGGCGCTGACGGCCAGGCGACAGAACTTCCGCGCTGTCAGCAGTTCGTCTACCTCGGCGGTCTGGTCCCTGACGTCCGCGAAGACCTGCGGCGTCGCCGAGGACTTGCCTGGGCTGCCTTCCGTTCGATAAGGTCGGTCCTGCAGTCCGAGGCCCTGCCAGATCGCCAGAGGGCGGCGCTGTTTCGGGCGGTGATCGAGACCGTCTTGCTGTACAACGCCGAGACCTGGACGCTGACGGACTCGCTCGAGCAACAAGTCGATGCGGCGCACGCTGGCCTGGTGCGCGCCGCCTTCAAGATCAGCTACGAGCGGGTCTCCAACGCGGCACTTTATCGCCGCGCCGGCCTGGACCGTCCAAGTCAACTTTTGCGCCGTCGGCGACTCCAGCTGGCAGGCCATGTCATCCGCGCCGAGTCGTACTGCCCCGAGCCGGTGCAGGAGGTGCTGCTGCTTACGCTGCAGGCGCCCTACCGGCGAGGACAAGCGCGAACTCGGCGTTTCGTCGATTGCCTGCTGGCTGACGCCGGCGCTCCCGATTCTGCCGGCGGCGCGGCCTTCATTCGCGCCCAGGCCCTGAGGCGCGCCCTGTGGCGCTGATTTTCCATCTGACAGCGTACTTTGTTGTTGTTGTTGTATATCATTAGTTCCACCCTGATCGATTGTAGGCTGGTCCCACTTGTTTGAAGGTCCAGCAGCTCCGTCTAGATAAAGATCGGTGACCACCGAAGTCGTAGATGATGCAGGCACATTCGGGCGACGTGCTGATGAAGTTTGAAGGCCTGGCAAAGCCGCACTGAGGCGTAGTGCTAACTCGTGTATCGGGGTGCATGAATTACACTAACTCTGATGGGAAGAATCCGACTTTCGCCCACAACCACTGAATATCACGACGGTCTGAAGGGCTGGCGAGACTTGATTCTTGTTTGGTTTTGTTCTCGAATGGTTGACGTCGCCCCGGAACATCCCTCGGCGTCGCCGGCAGCTATGTTGCTCCCTGGAATTGGGGATTTCAGCCCGGCGGGTTGCCCGAAGGAAACACATGAGCTGGTTTAAACTTTCAGGTTTGCACGCATCACAAATAGAAGTGAGGGGCCCGCAGCATGTTCAGCCGACTCGTCATCTGAGATGCAGAAACTGCAGGTGGCGCTATCGGTGTTGCCCTACACGTGCCTGGAGAAGCATCCATGGCCTGAGAGGGTCATGGTGGCAGCTCGGATGTCTCTCCGTGATAGCAGAACGAGAAGGTTCCGCAGCTGGCGAGAGGGCTTGTGGGGCAGCACCTCTAGATTGTTCGCCCAGAGCGAGTAGTGCTGGGTCCTGACCCACTTTTTAATACGTGAGTTGATGACGCAGGAGGGGGCAGGAGTCGGGACGAGTGGCTCAGGCCCGAGATCATGATGCAGCAATAGCAAGGGCAAATAGGCACTATACGCATGAAAGTCAAAATAAATGGACTGGCAAATTACATCTTGAAGCTGGGAAAGAGCTCGATCGATGACAAGTCTTGCAATTTTTCAAATAAATAAACAAACAATTCTAGCATTCTAGTATCCATGGTAGCCAGTAGTCCGCTCGTTTTCTATTACTGTAAGTAGTGTATGTAATTCTGAAAAGCGGATATCCCAGTCGCATTAATTTATCGATCTATATCTATCTATCCGTCTATCTATCGATCTGTCTGTCCATTTATCTATCCATCAATCCAATTATCTATGTACATAGATTTGTACATCCATCTATCATATTGTTTATACGAGTATAACGCCCATAAGGAAAAGTCAATGAGTTACGATATGATTTCGGTATCTTGTAGGTGATTTCTGCATTGGCTAATAAATTATTCAGGCCGGGCGTGGCGTGGCGTCTTCATTTCAGAGACGCACGTTGCAGTTACCATATAAGCCCCCCAACAATAAGAAGTAAGCCTGTGAGGAATAATAGGATTAGCGTCCAAGCGCAATACAGCTACTTCCCAACTCATCCCCCTCAAATAGGCAAGGAACCTCGCTTCGCCACGCCAACCACAGGGCTTGTACGCGTCTGCATCAGAGGAAAGGCGGTGGTGAGTCATCAAACCACATCTTACTGAGTGAGGGAGGCTTTCCTCCACCGCCTCCGACCACTCGCGCTTCGCATGGCCGCCGCCTCTCTTGCTACGTAGCTGTTTTAAGTTGACCCATGCTTTTAAAGCCGTGTTACTTTCCTTGCGATTTTCATAATTCTTAGAAACTACCTGCCTTTTTAAATTGCATTAACAAAAGCAAATAATGTAAAAAGGCACCTACGGAGATACTGCAGATCAAGGCAACTAACTGTCTTTGCTACTTGAGAAAGCGAAATATAGGAGCGGTCGAAAAGAGCGAGTCAAAAAAAGACCAACCGTGGAAAGGAGGGCTACTAGCTTGGCTGTCTGCAATTCTTCTGCAACTAAATTGCTCAGTCTTAAAGAGAGACAATAAGAACAGTGCGGCTGAGATACTGCGTGTTGCTCGCAACCCTCTCCTCAGCCTCTATTGACACTACAGCGTCATACGAAAAAATAATAAAAAAACAGAGAAAAGCTACAGAGAGTGACAGACCTCGAAGCAGTCGAGGCCAAAACAGCCCGAATCTGCGCAACAGAAATCCAGTAAATATTCCAACGGTGTCTGTTGGAAAATGTCATCACCGCGAACGTATGGAAACGTCACCACCATCAACGTGTTGTCCAACTTTTCCAATTCCCGCTCACCGGAGGAGTATCCCGTGGACGTGTCGACAACAGCGGGCGACCTAGTGAAAGCAGTGCTCGCTCGCCACAGCATGCTGTCAAAAGATCCTCAACTGCTCTACGTTACGTTGGACACAATAGGATCGCGTGGTTTTGTCGAGTCAGTGGAACTTGACGAGAATTCTCGACTGTTGCAGAGGCTTCGCAATGCCCGAATGACGTCGAAAGCTACCTTGAGCCACGTGTTCGTCATGCACATGCGGTCGGGCGGCCTGCTCAAGATACACGATTCCTGTATTATGCCAGGAATTTTCTACAATTCTTTGTACGTTTCTATGGAAACCAATACTATGCAAGTGATTGGTCTGCTGCTAGCTTCGTATGGTTCGCGCGAGTCAGCCAATAATTTTCAATTAGTCGCTAAGGACGCCAAAGGTCGCCAGGTTCGTCAGCTATTGCCTGGTGAGTTTCCACTGGCGGTGCAGCAGCAGCAGCATCAGCCGCGCCCAGGCGGAGAGCTTAGCATTCATTTGAAACGAGTCAGTGAGTCAAGTCGATCGCCAGCTGATCAGTGGCAGCAGTCGCGGAAACAGTCTTCCAACGATATTGCAGCCGAAGCAAGCAGCGGCGAAGCAGAAGTATTAAGTCGTTCCGAAACTTTGGCCCGCCTACAGGCCAGCTTCAAAGAGCTGCAACGACTTCGAGAAAAAAATCCGGAACTCTACGACAAACTGTTGGTGGCGGGACAGCCAACGAACACTAGCGAGTCGAACCAAGGAAAACAGCCATTGCATACAAAGCAATCCAATGCAAGACCGCTTCCAGAGCAGAAGAAATCAACAGCTCCCAGCAGAGGATTTCTATCAGCCAGACAGCATTCCATTCGGTTGGGTTCTTCGTCTCGACAGCCAATCAGGACGGGTTTCGGCGGCAAGGCGAACGATGCAACTAGCGGCAGCATGTCGGCAAGAACAACAAAGAGCAACCACACTGAACGATGTCGCAACATTGAAGCTGACTATTGGTTTGCTGGAGAAATCGATGCTAGATTACACGGTGATGAGCCATTCAATACGAGTGTTGAAGATGTCGGCTTTCTCAACAGGCAACTGCGAGCAAATCGTAGCGCCAGAGGAGAGCTACAGCAATCTAGACTGCAGCAGCCGCAACGACAGCAGCCGCAGGCGCTAGCGAATCAGCAGATCGCAAAGCCAGCAAAGCAGTCATCGACTTTAAAGCGTCAGCTTCCACAATTGCCGCATCAGAGCGGCGATCCTGAACTGCGGGCCAGACGTCTCCAAATTGAGCAGGCTGCTCAGCGTCAGCTCAAACTGTCATCATCTGGCGTCGACAAGCCGATAGTTGACACGCGTCAGCGCGATGCTCAGTCTCAGACGAGCTTTCCAGTGGTTGATGATGCCTTCAGGCACGATGAAGCAAAACTTAGTTATCACCAGCCAAGTCTTCGCGAGATTCTAGCCATCTGTGAGACCCACTCGTGCCAGCTGAGCCGCAGATCGCTGGCCCAGCCCTGGGGTCTGCGCTGGCGAGAGGTTCAATTCGGCGACGTCAACGGTAACCATAGAGACGAGACCACGTCGGCTGGTCTCACCAAGCCGGCTATCGGCAGGCGTCAGGGAGCTTTTCAACGAAACGAACGTTTGTTAAAGTACATGCGAACTCTTGTCGCCATCGAGGCAGTTAATAACACTGACGGCGAGATTTTCAATTTTAATGGAGTCAAAATTCAATCAGGCGATCTAGTTATCGAGGTAAACGGCTGCTTAGCAACTGGCTTATCTCCGGATCAGTTGGACAGCTTAATCGAATCTCAGTTGACGCTAGACTTATTGCTAGCTAGACAACCTGGAAATGTCTCAATTGCAACTGGCGGTACTAGTGAGTGCTGCGAGACTGAATTGGAAGGGATTGACAAAGACAACAGCGAGCGAGACCTCCGATTGCGGCTGAGACGCCTGCAACTGCAGTACAACGAGTTGGCTAGTCAGTGCCGAGTGCACGAGCAGGTTATCCAACGGTTGCGCAATCAGCTCACTAAAACTGCTCGAGTTTGCCTACTGCAGCACACGGATACGAGGCCAAAGAGTCACACTGAATCTGAACGATCCTTCAAGGTGATTAATGCCATGAGAGAATCGCCCGTGACTTCGGCTGTGTAGATAAACTTCTGGAACTTATGCCCCAAGTAATTAACAACTAATCAGCTTTCTAATCCGTTGAAAATAAAGCTTACGAACATGTATTTATCCTTTGAAAGTGCTCATCGTAAAAAATTTACATTCCGTGTACACAAATTTTCTTGTCTACGAGTATTATTAGTTTTAGTCCATCAAACTGAACATAAAGCGCATGTAAAAATAAATTTGTTTCCTAGAATTTCATTAAAAATCTCCCTTGGTGTTGGATTCAAATCGTGCTCAAACATAGGACGTGTCATTCATGAGCAGCAGACTCTCCCGATCGCTGCACACAGTTTGCATAGGCGTGACTGAGCCATCATTAAGCAACAGGGTCATCATAGGCCGACCAGCATTGGCCTGATGATAGTCGCTGACACTTCTCGGTAGTTGAGTTGACGAGGATGGGAAATTTCTGCGCTGACTCCTTCGAGTTTGATGCTGCTGTCTTTGTCCTCTTAGATAGACGCTGGTCGAACGTTGACTTGCTTGACGACTCAAACCGGCTGAGCCACGCCAGTTCTGCTGCTGCTGCTGCTGCGACGAGCTGTTAGGAACAATCGATTGAAACCAACTCCGACTGTGCGACATGATCGCTTGAGCTAGACGACTCTGCGACACTGAACTGGGCAGATGCCTGCGCAACAGGTTGAGCGCCTCCACGTAAGTTGGTAACGATTCGTCGCTTGTTGAAGCTGCGGCCACGGCAGCCGCCACTAAAATTACTGAAGCTTCGTTGGAGTCGTCGGAACAATTGCATTGGGAATTGTTGTCCGCAGCGTTGCGCTCCCGGTAATGTTGTTCAACTTGCTGTTGGTTTAGCCGCTCCCAATCAAGATGGTAGACAGGATCGCTGGAGTGAATGAAAGTTAATTAAAATCTTAGTCATTTTATACTGTTATGACACTGCAAACAAGGGACAGATATAGTGGACGCTCAGGGACCAGCCAAATTTAGATGATTGACACTTGCTAAAAAGTCCTAAAGGCTGTCGTTCATGATTAGTTAGTAAAAAACATTTTCGACCAAATGTACAGACCTAAAAAAGCTAAATCTGCAGGAGGGCTGCAGGCACCTTGACGCTTGAAGCGACATTGTCCCACAACCAGCGACTGGGCATGACTGTCCATTGCGCTGACTCCTGAAGCGCGTTCAGTCACACTAAATACGGTATGCAGGCATAGACACACTCACAGGCCGGCACCCAGTCACGCACTTACATAGGGTGTACAAGCGGTAGTTCACGGAATGTACACTCTCTATGCCTTGGGGGGTTGCCCATAAGGGCATAAATTGCACAACGGGCCCATAGCCCAACCAATTCGTGCACAAGGCTTCAAATTAATGTGACCCTGCACAGGAAACCGCGCTAGGGAAAATAAACGACCTATAACGCGGGTTCGAACCTGGGACCAGTGGCACACAAGGCAGACGCGCTAGACCGCCGAGCTACTCGCCCCCTCAAATGTACAGACCAGATATAATAGAAGTTTACAAGTGGTTAGGGAATCTCTGCCTTATGACCGGAAGGTCGTTGGTTCGAGTCCCAAATTTTTTTGCCCTTTTTGAGCTTCAGTCCAACCCAGCTGAGATCGGGTGTTGCGGCGTACATCTACATTGATAAGCCAAATTAAATTTTTATCAACTACTGACCAGTCCTCCGGCAGTGGAAGCAAAACAGCCTCACTGTAACTGGGCAAATTTAACAAATTAGTAGCCGGACCAATTTCACTTCTGTCACCTCCAAGGTTCGATTGTTCAACTACTCGACCTACGGTTGAAGCTTCGAGCTGTTCCGATAATGACAGCTGACTACTACTGTCATCGCCTGCAGCTCCTGCACGCCTTGGCATTGTTTGATCCGTCTGCAAATTCTGTCCAAATGCTTTCTGAACATGACAATGAACGTAGGCAATCCTGTATTGAATTATGATTCGCATAGGCCATGACAATAGCATAACCGAGGCGATTAAGTACATCCACGGGCTAAGGTACCATGGCGGTTTATTGGCGCTAGCTAAAGCTACCAGATAGTCTGGCGTGGAGATATTCAACAATTCGAAGCCTTCTTTGGTCTCGATGTAGTCGTCAGTGTTCTCGTGAGCGTGATAGAAGGCGTTCCGCTGACTTTCGTAGATATCCTCCGCTTGGGAGCAGAGAAAAGTGAAGCCCTGGGATGTGGATTGAGGTTTGACTGAGTTATATTGGTTGATAGTTTAACCGGAATGAAGTGACCGAATTTTTTATGAGCTAGTGACTAAGTGACTGTTACAGTTCAGTTGCAGGGTGTCTAAGTTCAGTGAAAGGGTATCTGAGTTCAGTTACAGGGTTTATGAGTTAAGTGACTGGGTGTCTGAGTTTAGCGACAGGGTATCTGAGTTCAGTTACAGGGTGCCTGAGTTCAATGACAGGGTGTTTGAGTTCAGTTGCAGGGTGTCTGAGTTCAGTTGCAGGGTGTCTAAGTTCAGTGACAGGGTATCTGAGTTCAGTTACAGGGTTTATGAGTTAAGTGACTGGGTGTCTGAGTTTAGCGACAGGGTATCTGAGTTCAGTTACAGGGTGCCTGAGTTCAATGACAGGGTGTTTGAGTTCATTTACAGGATGTCTGAGCTCAGTTGCAGGGTGTCTGAGTTAAGTTTGCACTTCTTATTGTTTTATTGCATTTCCTTTGCACTGTATTACTAGCAGTAGGCTTGGTCGGACCAGGGAAATAAATTTGGTGCTTTGTCTAGAAGACAAGTCCGGAAAAGTGGACGGCTTTAAAAGGTATCAGCAATCAACAATGGAGAGGTATAGTTGAAAAAATTATTTTTGGTTATTGCTGTTTTGTGCGGTTGGTAACATTACTAATCTACATAACTTGAAACGAATATTTTTAGCCGAGAAAATTATTCATAACTTCATGGTTCCCACGTTAAATACTAAGTTTCAAGCCAAAGTTATTTTTACCTTGGAAAACTCAATCTTCGTAGCAGGATACAGTTCCAAGCCAGACAGCTGAAAAGTGGTGTCCCTGCAGCCGCAACTGGCATAGTTAAACGCACCAGTTGCACTATTCGTGTTGACCCGTTCATAGTATAGATGCGGACTTGCTGGTTCGCCGCTGCGCTGTCGGGATGGGTGCCTTGGTCGCCGGATGTAGTGATAAGAGCTGATCTTCCACCATACTAGGGGTAGAGCTGAGCGCATCTTAGCGAGGTGTTGATAGACTGACTCAACAGGAACCTGCAAGTTTTAATGGGATTCCTATCGAGGTGTACTTTAATTGGGAGAGGTGATCAGTTGAGTGTGTCCTTATCAATACTGATTTCATGAGGTGATCAGTTGCGTGTGTGTCCTTATCAATGCTGATTTTATGAGGTGATCAGTTGTGTGTGTGTGTCCTTATTAATACTGATTTCATGAGGTGATCAGTTGTGTGTGTGTCCTTATCAATACTGATTTCATGAGGTGATCAGTTGTGCGTGTGTCCTTATCAATACTGATTTCATGAGGTGATCAGTTGTGTGTGTGTGTCCTTATTAATACTGATTTCATGAGGTGATCAGTTGTGTGTGTGTCCTTATCAATACTGATTTCATGAGGTGATCAGTTGTGCGTGTGTCCTTATCAATACTGATTTCATGAGTTGATCAGTTGTGTGTGTGTCCTTATCAATACTGATTTCATGAGGTGAATAGATACGCTCGTAACCTGCGTAATTTGTTGAATTGCACTTTGTATTCCGAAATAAAAAGTCATACCAATTTTTTAGCTGTTTTTTTAAGTCATAAAAGTTGTGCAAAGAAATTCAATCAATCGGTCAAAGAAGCTGCAAATGTTAATATTTGGGACCAAAAGTTCCCAGCAACTCAGGAATTACTCTCCCGCAGCTAAGCCCCGTGATTGAAAATGACATTTATTGATTTTTCTAGTTCTCTGCCGCTGTGCCTCTTCCAACCCAGCCCGAATTCCTTGTCTAACGTCCCAACAGAGCAGTAAAACTTCTTGCTCGCTGTCTGGGCTGAAGAACTTTCGAACCCAATGCTTCTCTAATCCCACTCAAGCAGAAGATGAGGCAAAATTCCATCCAGAGAAGTCAGAGTCTTCCCCCCTTTTTTCAGACTCCTCGTTTTTACTCAATGTTTTCTCTGCGGCCGCTATGTCTGCTTCTGCTAATGCAGCTTGGGACGAAGTTTCCTAGCGGAGTGGGATTTTGGAGCTCGATGGATGTGTTGTTTTTGCTTTAGACTCTGATCAATTTGTCTTCAATTCCTTTTTTTTCTTCAAACTGATTCTTCTGTAGAAGAACTCTTACCCTCCAGGAAAAGTTTTAGGACAGCAGGCTAGCGGTTTTGAATGCTTCTTTTAGTGCTTTGTTTAGTCTTGGGCGATTTTTGTCAAAAAAGGTTAATCATTGAAAAAGACAAAAATATACGAAGGTAAAAAGACAGACAGACAGACGGACAGACAGACAGACAGATAGACAGACAGACAGACCGACAGACAGACGGACGGACAGATAGACAGACAGACAGACAGAAAGACAGAACAGACGGACGGACAGATAGACAGACAGACAGACAGACAGACAGACAGACAGACAGACAGAAAGACAGACAGACAGACAGACAGACAGACAGACAGACAGACAGACAGGCAGACAGACAGACAGACAGACAGAAAGACTGACAGAAAGACAGATAGACAGACAGACAGACAGACAGACAGAACAGACAGACAGAAAGACAGACGGACAGACAGACAGACAGAAAGACAGGCAGACTAATAGACAGACGGACAGACAGACAGACAGAAAGACAGGCAGACTAATAGACAGACGGACAGACAGACAGACAAGCAGAAAACACCGGTCGTCACCTTTCTCCAGATCCTCAAACTGGCGTGACTGTTCCAGCACTCAATCAGGTAGACCAGATAAAACATGATGGCAAAGCCCACAGGTATGTACAAGTAGCCATTATCGCAAGGCTTCACTTCGGCATAATTCAGCGCTGGTCGGCGGTAATAATCAACAACAGCTTGACGACTGGCTGCCACCTGGCACCAGGAAACCACGCCGAGACAGGCGGCAACAGTCAGGGTTAGCAGCAGGCATTTCCAGTGGGTCCGGCGTCTGATAGCCTCGCAAAAGCTCAAACGAATGGGTTTCTGTGGAAATTAGAATAAAACACTTTGTAGAAAAACTTCGTGGATTTGTGACACATTTTTATTCAGTGACAAAATAAAAAATTAAAAGATAATGAATTAAGACAGCCCACGGCACAGCCGCAGCTATACCCGATAATGGGGGTACCCGATCTCAAAGGTCACAAATAGTCGGCCTGAGAGCTGTGACTCGAACCCACGACCTCTCCTCGGTCGTAAAGCAGACGCCCTATAGCTAGCCTCTAACGTTGCAACTCCCGATTGTACTCAACATAACTAGCTAAAAGAAGTCGAAATAAGCAATCAACACTTTTCTCTCTCTCTCTACTGGACAGAAAATTTTCTTAATAAGTTGGTCGCATCGCATTCCCTGTTTCTCAAGCAGGCTTCTGGGGCCTCTTTCTTTCTTTCTGTCTCTCTAGTTTACGAGTTAACGTAACGCGAAGGACCGCGCCTGCTCGCTCGTTTGCTTGCTTGAGTCTGTGAAGAAATTTTTTTCTTCTGCAGCGCGGCCGTCTCATTTGCATAATTGAATGGGACCCGAGCTTGGCTCAGATGGGGAAGGAGCGATGGCCAGAGTAGGAAAATGTTGTCTGAAACTTGCGTATAGACAGGGGTTGGACTTGGACCAGCTCATGCAGCTCGTCTCAGAGATAAGCAGATAGGCAGAAAGCGTCGCCCCAAAACAGAGCAAGAAAGAGACAGACAGCTAGAGAGAGATGTGGATGTAGAAAAATAAAAGTTGGTATTAGATTGCGTTGCATCAGTATGTAGGAGGAGTATGACCAGTTTGCGGCATGGGACAAACAAGTTCACAGAAGTGACTCGTTCACGCGCATTTCATCAATTTTCCTCTTTTTTTTAGTGATCGCACGGTTGTGAAGGCAAGCAACAAGAGAGCAGTTCTGTCTCTCCTAGGGGCAGCAACTCGTGGACGTAGAATTAATCAGGTTTGGCAACTAAATTTCATTAGTGTTGCCATCGAAGAAGCGGAGCTCAGGGTTGGGGTACTTTTGGCAGCTGATAGAAAAGTCAAAATCGAATGCACTCGCTTGGGAAGTAAAATCTAATACATTATAGTGGTTCATAACAAGTTCATAAAATACACAGTACGTCAAGTAACTTAGCTCCGCATATTCCTGAGCTCTTGGTACTTACGCTCGTAGTTACATGCATCTTATCGAACAGGCGTTCACAGCTTTTAACAGTGAATGAGACCTAAAGAGATCAACCTTCACAGACCTAAAGAGATCAACCTTCACAGACCTAAAGAGATCAACCTTCATAGACCTGAAGAGATTGACCTTCACAGACCTGAAGAGATCAACCTTCACAGACCTGAAGAGATTGACCTTCACAGACCTGAAGAGATCAACCTTCACAGACCTGAAGAGATCAACCTTCACAGACCTGAAGAGATCAACCTTCATAGACCTGAAGAGATTGACCTTCACAGACCTGAAGAGATCAACCTTCACAGACCTGAAGAGATTGACCTTCACAGACCTGAAGAGATCAACCTTCACAGACCTGAAGAGATTGACCTTCACAGACCTAAAGAGATCAACCTTTATAGACCTGAAGAGATTGACCTTCACAGACCTGAAGAGATTGACCTTCACAGACCTGAAGAGATCAACCTTCATAGACCTGAAGAGATCAACCTTCATAGACCTGAAGAGATTGACCTTCATAGACCTGAAGAGATCAGCCTTCACAGACCTGAAGAGATTGACCTTCACAGACCTGAAGAGATTGACCTTCACAGACCTGAAGAGATCAACCTTCATAGACCTGAAGAGATTGACCTTCACAGACCTGAAGAGATTGACCTTCACAGACCTGAAGAGATCAACCTTCATAGACCTGAAGAGATTGACCTTCACAGACCTGAAGAGATCAGCCTTCACAGACCTGAAGAGATCAACCTTAACAGACCTAAAGATTAGATCAACCTTCACAGACCTGAAGAGATCAGCCTTCACAGACCTGAAGCTACAAACCCTGCAGCTCATGAGTAGAAAACCATTGCAAAATGGAATCACTCAGATAATCCATCACGCACTCGTGCATGCTACGCAACCATATTATTAGCATCTCTAAGAGCATTCAAAGAATCCAGCATCTACTCATTTCTTCCCTCTTCGACTCACTCATTAATTAATCTGGAGAGCTCTGGCCTACGGCCTAAAGGAATTTGCACTTTTTTTCTCGAGGACACAGCTCCGACTCTTAACACTCGTAATCCATCTATTTCGCTTTCTAATAATATGAAAAAGTAATCCAGCCTTGCAAAAAAAGGTCGATTCAAACATAAATACTCGTATTTGCCTAGATGATAGTCACTTTCTGTAGTGAGTAGTGAAAAATATATTTTCTACTCCTCTGTAGTTCACGAACATTAATCATCGTGTCAATGCTAATGCACTGCAGCATCTATGATCTGACACTGCTTCGTTACAGGGAGGAAATCTGAAAAAGAAGCTCAATTTCATTCTGGGGTGCGCACAGAAAGACGATTAATAGGAAATTATGATTTATTAGTGCCACTAATTGGATTACATTTTCAGCGCAGTATTCATATGATGCCGTCAATTAGGCAGCAAATAGACTAAAGAGATGAAAACTTATTGCTTATACGTCAGGCTGCTGTAAGTTTTCTCGAAAAGGAGCAATTACTATCAGATAGGAGTCACTGGAGCAGGATAAGATGCACTGAATTAAGCAACGATAAGAGTCACTGAAGCATGATGAGAGTCACTGAAGCATGATGGGAGTCACTGAAGCATGACGAGAGTCACTGAAGCATGATGAGAGTCACTGAAGCATGATGAGAGTCACTGAAGCATGATGGGAGTCACTGAAGCATGACGAGAGTCACTGAAGCATGATGAGAGTCACTGAAGCATGATGAGAGTCACTGAAGCATGACGAGTCACTGAAGCATGATGAGAGTCACTGAAGCATGATAAGAGTCACTGAAGCAGGATAAGAGTCACTGAAGCAGGAGTGGTCACTAAAGCATGATGAGTCACTGAAGTAATGATAAGTCACTGAAGCATGATGAGAGTCACTGAAGCATGACGAGAGTCACTGAAGCATGGTGAGAGTCACTGAAGCATGATGAGAGTCACTGAAGCATGATGAGAGTCACTGAAGCATGATGGGAGTCACTGAAGCATGATGAGAGTCACTGAAGCATGATGAGAGTCACTGAAGCATGACGAGAGTCACTGAAGCATGATGAGAGTCACTGAAGCATGATGAGAGTCACTGAAGCATGATGAGAGTCACTGAAGCATGATGAGAGTCACTGAAGCATGATGGGAGTCACTGAAGCATGACGAGTCACTGAAGCATGATGAGAGTCACTGAAGCATGACGAGAGTCACTGAAGCATGGTGAGAGTCACTGAAGCATGATGAGAGTCACTGAAGCATGATGAGAGTCACTGAAGCATGATGGGAGTCACTGAAGCATGACGAGAGTCACTGAAGCATGATGAGAGTCACTGAAGCATGACGAGAGTCACTGAAGCATGATGAGAGTCACTGAAGCATGATGAGAGTCACTGAAGCATGATGAGAGTCACTGAAGCATGATGAGAGTCACTGAAGCATGATGGGAGTCACTGAAGCATGACGAGTCACTGAAGCATGATGAGAGTCACTGAAGCATGACGAGTCACTGAAGCATGATGAGAGTCACTGAAGCATGATGGGAGTCACTGAAGCATGACGAGAGTCACTGAAGCATGATGAGAGTCACTGAAGCATGACGAGTCACTGAAGCATGATAAGAGTCACTGAAGCAGGATAAGAGTCACTGAAGCAGGATTGGTCACTAAAGCATGATGAGTCACTGAAGTAATGATAAGTCACTGAAGCATGATGAGAGTCACTGAATTTTTTATAGGTACGTCCGTACTTAAAATTATATTTCAAGCAACATAAAACAAAATATAGACAGAAAATTATTAAAACAAAAAAACTCACTATTTGCGGCGGCAGAAGTGGCTGAGACTGCCGTTCGCATAATTCTATGCCTTGCTCCTGATCTTCTTCGCTGTTGTCAGTTTGACACATTAGTTAATGACGCGAAAATCTGATATTGATTTTGTTCTTATCAATGTAACTTTCCTAAGTTTCGAACTCGCAATTGGACTGACTGCACGCACAGTCAAGGGGATAAGCTTGATTACTTAAAAGTCACGCACGATATTTATGTTCGAACAGTAAAATCACTAGCGCTGTCCCTATTGGATGAAGTCTAGGCTATTCAGTGCTATAGAGACTTTTTTCTGCATTTGCAACTTTCGGGTTGCCAGAGAGATAAGGGAAAGGGCCAAAGCTTTGAACATGAAAAACATAGTAAAACTAAAAACAAAAAGATGACTGTAGAGTT
Source organism: Macrostomum cliftonense (assembly GCA_950096795.1). Classification (NCBI taxonomy): domain Eukaryota; kingdom Metazoa; phylum Platyhelminthes; family Macrostomidae; genus Macrostomum; species Macrostomum cliftonense. Next base: position 535,286 of record CATNEM010000123.1, on the reverse strand, counting down.
ACTTATGATCAGTCAGTGAGTGACTGCTGAGTTAGTGATGATCAGTCAGCGAGTGACTGCTGAGTTAGTGATGATCAGTCAGCGAGTGACAGCTGAGTTACTGATGATCAGTCACTGAGTAACTGCTGAGACACTGATGATCAGTCAGTGAGTTACTGCTGAGACAATGATGATTAGTCAGTGAGTGACTGCTGAGTTAATGCTCTCATCAGTTACATGTAGTTGTGATAAAACCTAAAGTTAATGAAAACCTATAGTTGCTACTTTAAGTAGGATTTTTAGCTTTGTCTTTAAGCGAAGGTAACTTAGGTTAAGAAATAATTTCTGGAGGCTACAAGCGTGTCAGCCAGTTAACACACACTGAACTTTAATTTAGTTGCGTAGAATTTCTGATCTGACGTTAAAAAAGACTTTGGACCTTGTTCTCAAATAAACCGCGAGACAAGTTCTTGCTTAAGTTCACAATTACGCTCGCACCACCAGCACACACCAAATTTTGCCGTTGAATTAATGAAATTAACTAACAGGTTGGGTGAGCGTTCATATGATATCTAGAGACCACTAAAAAATTTAAGCGAGCTTGGTGTTGCAAAAAAATGTAAAAACACTGTACTGTATCATTAAAAACTTTTTTGGAAGACTAATCCAGGGATCAGGACAGCTCAGCTTTTTGAAGATAATCTGAGGATCAGGAGAGCTCAGCTTCTTAAAGATAATCTGGGGATCAGGACAGCTCAGCTTCTTAAAGATAATCTGGGGATCAGGACAGCTCAGCTTGTTGAAGATAATCTGGGGATCAGGAGAGCTCAGCTTCTTCAAGATAATCTGGGGATCAGGGGAGCTCAGCTTGTTGAAGATAATCTGGGGATCAGGACAGCTCAGCTTCTTCAAGATAATCTGGGGATCAGGGGATCTCAGCTTCTTCAAGATAATCTGGGGATCAGGACAGCTCAGCTTCTTAAAGATAATCTGGGGATCAGGGGAGCTCAGCTTGTTGAAGATAATCTGGGGATAAGGAGATCTCAGCTTCTTCAAGATAATCTGGGGATCAGGAGATCTCAGCTTCTTCAAGATAATCTGGGGATCAGGGAGCTCAGCTTGTTGAAGATAATCTGGGGATCAGGGGAGCTCAGCTTGTTGAAGATAATCTGGGGATCAGGGAGCTCAGCTTGTTGAAGATAATCTGCCGATCAGGACAGCTCAGCTTCTTAAAGATAATCTGAAAACACAAATCTGATAACACAAAATAAAGAAAAAAACATGCTAAAAACTGCCAGAAAAATTATTGAAAGATATTACGTAACGAATTAAAAAACGAAATAAATCAATCTGATAGTAGCTCATACTACTACTACTACTTAGTAACTTGGAGCAAGCACTGTGCACTCCGAAGCGCATGTATTTACTTCAGATGTAGCTAATGGTTACAATTTATCAAAGATAAAAAAGCTAAACCATAGGAAAAACGCGTCACGTAGAATAGCAAACTATTCTTCCGGTATTATTTTTGCTCAACCTATAGTAGACTGAAAATACAAATACATTTTTAAAAGGAAATTTAATTTTTTTTTCTGACTCAATAAAATCTATATACGATGACATTTTAATTCTATTGATGTGTCTTAATTAGAAAATGACAAAAGAAAGTTAATAAAAAACTAAATAACATTTGCTGCAGAGGTCGTTAACACAATGCAATTTCTTTATTCAAGCTACTCATTGTTACAGCACTGGCACTCGAAGTAAAAGTAATATATTGTAGTAATTAGATTTAGAAAAATCTTGACAGACCGACAGAAGACTAACTGAGACGATGGACGGACAAACAAAGGCAGACAGACAGACAGACAGACAAACAGATACAGACAGACAGACACAGACAGACAGGCAGACAGACAGATAGACAGACAGGCAGGCAGGCAGGCAGGCAGGCAGGCAGACAGACAGACAGACACAGACAGACAGACAGACAGACAGGCAGACAGACAGACAGACAGACAGACAGACAGCCAGACAGAGGGACAGAAATACAGACAGACAGACAGCCCTAGCGTCAGACACTCAGACCAAAACCCAGCTAAAAAGGCAAATAAGCTAAGTGATCCATCACATAACACCCGCATGACAAAGACAAATGAAACCAAGACACAAAAATATAATTTGCGTTGCCAAGTTACAACCAACCCAACTGTAAAGACTGCCGGACCCCCCAACAAGCTCGGAACGCTCGCTTCAAGAGCCAAACTCTTGAGTACTATCCGTTATAGGTCCGTACTTGAACTCGCCCCGGCCGTCCATGTGCATATAGTATTCGTGGTGTTGCCATAGCGACTTGCGATGACTCACAGTGAACAGGGTGATGTTATTCTTCCTACAGTAGGAGTACAATTCGGCTTCGACGTCAACAGACACCGCCGAGGTGCACTCGTCCAGAATGGCAAACTGAGGCGCGTGATAGAACAATCTGGCCATTGCCATACGTTGTTTCTCCCCGCCGCTAAGCACGTCAGCCCAGTCCGCGATGGCGTCCCAGCCACCTTCGCGGGCCAGAATGTGGCCCAGTTGAACGTGACCGAGCAGTTCCGACAGGCGCTCGTCTGTTAGACGTTTTCGACGCATGTCGTCAATAGTGTCGGGATAGATTACCTGGTTGGGTGGGATTTGGGATTTGAGGATTCTATTATTTGAGGATATTAACAGAAAAAGTTGATAAAATTCTTCACAGAGGCAAATCAAGTTCGGAATGGTTTGGGATCCAAAAAAAATTGGGATATTAGAGATAAAAAAATAAAGGAAGTTAGAACGGCATTTAGAGACTTGAAAAAATTCTGATTTAATATCTCAAGCACAGGAAATTTGAGACATTAGGTTTGGGGATTAAAAGTTTCAAGTTTGGGGATTCAAGATTTTAAGTTTAGGGATTTGAGATATCAAGTTTAGGGATTTGAGGTCTCAGAAATGGATATTTGAGATCCCAAGTTTAGGGATTTAAGATCTCAGGTTTAGGGATTTGGGATCTAAGGTTTAGGGATCTCAGATTTAGGGATTTTATTTCACAAGTTTAGGGATTTGAAGGTATCAGGTTTAGGGATTTGAGATCGAAGTTTTAGGGATCTCAGGTTTAAGGATTTTAGATCCCAAGTTTAGGGATTTGATATATCAGGTTTAAGGATTTGAGATCTCTAAGTTTAGGGATTTGAGATCTCAGGTTTAGGGATTTAATATTTCAGGTTTAGGGATTTTAGATTTCAAGTTTAAGGATATACGAGTTCAAGCTTAGAAATGTGAGATCTCAGGTTTATGGATTGGAGATATCAGGTTTAGGTATTTGAGATCTCAGGTTTAGGGATTTGAGATCTCAGGTTTAGGGATTTGAGATCTCAGGTTTAGGGATTTGAGATCTCAGGTTTAGGGATCTCAGGTTTAGAGATTAGGGATATCAAGTTTAGGGATTCTGGATCCCACTTATCTTTACAGTTCAATATAACAAACAAACCTGATCCCTAAGTTTGCCCAACGGCATATAAGGTTTCTGGGGAATGTAGAACAGCTTGCCGTCGGCCGGTTTAGTTAGTCGACCGCCTCGGACAGGCCACAAGCCGCCAAGAATGCGAAACAGCGAGCTCTTGCCGCAGCCGTTCGGGCCGCAGACGATAACATTGGTGCCCGAGCGGACTTCAAGGTTGAGTCGGGCGACTAGTACGTCGCCTGTTGGTGTCACCAAGGGTACGTCTTCGAATTTGATGATGTGATCAGCGATCACCACTTGGCCGAATGTGTTCAGCAGTAGATTGGCGCTGCTGGATGAAATTGGGATGCCTGACGAACGGAGGGAATTTGAGGATCGACTGGTTAGAATTACAGAATTTAATTTTAGAGCTAATTTTTCTGATTGGAAACTTTTTGCTGAGTTTAAATTCCCAAGATTTTTCCTGTGGAAATTTCCCGGATTCCCCGGATTCTCCTATCGGGATTCCCCAGATTCTCTTATTGAGATTCCCCGGATTCTCCCAACGGGATTCCCCGGATTCTCCTATCTGGATTCCCCGAATTCTCCTATCGGGATTCCCCGGATTCTCCCAACGGGATTCCCTGGACTCTCCTATCGGGATTCCCCAGATTCTCTTATTGAGATTCCCTGGATTCTCCTATCGGGATTCCCCGGATTCTCTTATCTGGATTCCCCGAATTCTCCTATCGGGATTCCCCGGATTCTCCCAACGGGATTCCCTGGACTCTCCTATCGGGATTCCCCAGATTCTCTTATTGAGATTCCCTGGATTCTCCTATCGGGATTCCCCGGATTCTCCTATCTGGATTCCCCGAATTCTCCTATCGGGATTCCCCGGATTCTCCTATCGGGATTCCCCGGATTCTCCCATCGGGATTCCCCGGATTCTCCTATCGGGATTCCCGGGTTCTTCTGTCGGGATTCCTGGGTTCCTCTGTCGGGATTCCCCGAATCCTCTCATCGGGATTTCCCTGATTCTCCGATTGAGATTCCCTTGATTCTCCGATTGAGATTCCCTTGATTCTCTATTCCGTATGGCGATAAAATTCAATGTTTCAAGTCATCCTACGAATGGGGAAACTTCCTCACCAGCAGACTTGCCCAATCCACCCTGGGCATCGCCGGCAGCTTCCGTCGGAGCCGGAGCCGAAGTGCGCACAGCGGCGCGTTGAAACTGGCCCTTGGAAACCTCATCTAGCACGGTGTCGAGCTCGTGGATTCGAGCTGTAAAACCCGCTAGCCTAGTCAGCTCGCGACCCGACAGTACAACTCGTCCTACGGCTTCAGCCATACGGACCAACATTCGGCCGCTCTGATAGTACTCTTCGAGTAGTTCGGCGTGGGAACTGCTTGCGTATCTGTTTTTTGTTGTTGTTGTTGTTGTTGTTGTGGTTGTTTTTGGTTTTGTGTTCAGGAATGCGAATTTTTGATTCAAGAAAATACCCTTTTTACTTCTTGATTCTAAAAATCCTTATTCTTGAGTATAAAAATCCCGATTATTAAAAGGTAAGAGCGCCAATTTCTAAATCAAAGAGTCCCGATCTCTAAATCCAAGGATCCCGATTCCTAAGTCTAAGAGTCCCGATTCCTAAATCTGAGAGTCCCGATTCCTCAATCTAAGATTCCCGATTCCTAAGTCTAAGAGTCCCGATCCCTAAATCTAAGATTCCCGATCCCTAAATCTAAGAGTCCCGATCCCTAAATCTAAGAGTCCCGATTCCTAAATCTGAGAGTCCCGATTCCTAAGTCTAAGAGTCCCGATCCCTAAATCTAAGAGTCCCGATTCTAAATCTAATAGTCCCGATCCCTAAATCTAAGATTCCCGATCCCTAAATCTAAGATTCCCGATCCCTAAATCTAAGATTCCCGATTCCAAATCTAATAGTCCCGATTCCTAAATCTGAGAGTCCCGATCCCTAAATCTAAGATTCCCGATTCCTAAGTCTAAGAGTCCCGATCCCTAAATCTAAGATTCCCGATTCCTAAGTCTAAGAGTCCCGATCCCTAAATCTAAGATTCCCGATTCCTAAGTCTAAGAGTCCTGATCCCTAAATCTAAGAGTCCTGATCCCTAAATCTAAGATTCCCGATTCCTAAATCTAAGATTCCCGATTCCAAATCTAATAGTCCCGATCCCTAAATCTAAGAGTCCTGATCCCTAAGTCTAAGAGTCCCGATTCCTAGATCTAAGAGTCCTGATCCCTAAGTCTAAGAGTCCCGATTCCTAGATCTAAGAGTCCCGATTCCTAGATCTAAGAGTCCTGATCCCTAAGTCTAAGAGTCCCGATTCCTAGATCTAAGAGTCCTGATCCCTAAGTCTAAGAGTCCCGATTCCTAGATCTAAGAGTCCTGATCCCTAAGTCTAAGAGTCCCGATTCCTAGATCTAAGAGTCCTGATCCCTAAGTCTAAGAGTCCCGATTCCTAGATCTAAGAGTCCTGATCCCTAAGTCTAAGAGTCCCGATTCCTAGATCTAAGAGTCCCGATTCCTAGATCTAAGAGTCCTGATCCCTAAGTCTAAGAGTCCCGATTCCTAGATCTAAGAGTCCCGATTCATAGATCTAAGAGTCCCGATTCCTAGATTTAGGAGTCTCGATCCCTAAGTCTAAGAGTCCCGATTCCTAGATCTAAGAGTCCCGATTCCTAGATCTAAGAGTCCTGATCCCTAAGTCTAAGAGTCCCGATTCCTAGATCTAAGAGTCCCGATTCATAGATCTAAGAGTCCCGATTCCTAGATTTAGGAGTCTCGATCCCTAAGTCTAAGAGTCCTGATCCCTAAGTCTAAGAGTCCCGATTCCTAGATCTAAGAGTCCTGATCCCTAAGTCTAAGAGTCCCGATTCCTAGATCTAAGAGTCCTGATCCCTAAGTCTAAGAGTCCCGATTCCTAGATCTAAGAGTCCTGATCCCTAAGTCTAAGAGTCCCGATTCCTAGATCTAAGAGTCCTGATCCCTAAGTCTAAGAGTCCCGATTCCTAGATCTAAGAGTCCCGATTCCTAGATCTAAGAGTCCTGATCCCTAAGTCTAAGAGTCCCGATTCCTAGATCTAAGAGTCCCGATTCATAGATCTAAGAGTCCCGATTCCTAGATTTAGGAGTCTCGATCCCTAAGTCTAAGAGTCTCGATCCCTAAGTCTAAGAGTCTCGATCCCTAAGTCTAAGAGTCCCGATCCCTGAGTCTAATAGTCCCGATCTCTAAATCTTAGAGTTCCGATTCCTAACTCTAAGAGTCCGGATCTCTAATAGTCCCGGTTTCTAAATCTAATAATACAGAGCTTTAAAGCCCTCAGTCTTAAAAATCAGACCACAACCAAGCAAACTGAAATTAAAACAAAACACTCACCTAGGATTAGCCAAATTCAAGAATGGCCAGCTCACAACCAAATAGCCAACCACGGTGGCGACATACTTAGCCAATATATTGTCCAACAGACCAGTTTGAAAGCGGAAATTAATGCACACTCGCAGATGATCAACCAGCAGACCGAATGCTTTCAACAAAGTGCTCCGTTCAGCAGCCTGGCCCCGATAGAAGGCGACCTCCTCAGCGGCGGCTATCACTCGACTGTTGACGTAGCGAAATTCGCCTTCCAATTGTTGCTCGCGAACGGTCATACGGCCTAGGGGTCGACGAAGGCGAGTTAGGACCAGACCGGTGAGGACAAGATAGCCAATCATACAGGCTGGCGCATGACCGCCAATAGTGCTGGTGAGTTTCAAAGCGTAGATAACAATATCGAGGATGGGCTTGCTTAGGTTGCTGTACAAGTCGGCAACGCATTCGCAGAATTTATCGACATCCTGAGCAATCAACTGGTCGGGATTGGCTATCCTACTGTCAAGATTGCCCAACTGATAGAAAGTGAAACCGCGCATCCACTTGTCAATCAGGTGCACAGTTAGACGATGCCGAAATCGAAGCTTCACTTCCGAGAGGCCCAACTTTAAAAAGTTGTTAATCAACGATATGGACGGCATCATTAAGATAAAACGGAATAAATAGGTTTTGAATAGCGACAAACTGCGACCAATAATTGCACTTTCAATCATGGTGCCATTGGCAATCATCCACACGTCAAGATAGGTTCTAGCAACTAAACAAGCGGCCACCAATGCTAAATAGAATGTTTCAGCGCTAAACAGCCGTGGTACAAGAATCTTCAATAGGCGAGTTAATCTAGCAAAGAATTCCGCATCAACATAGGCTTTGGCCGCTCGACCTTCCGACGCTTTTCTTGGATCGCCGGCGCCAGCTGCCAATACGGCGTCGAGTTCTTGAAGACTTTTCTGATTCCTACGCTGACGACGAGCTGATAGCAGGCGGTTAGCAAAGTACAGAGCGATGATGGCACTGCTGGCTACAGCTGATGACTGCGGCGAGAGTAAGTACTTGCTAAGCGTGGCTGGCATGTCTTTTTGTTAAACTGACTGATTCCAATTCCAAGTACTAAGCGATAGATAAATCTGAAAATTTGTCAAGGTTATAAATAACAAGAGAATCACGTGACCACTAATTATTAGACAGAATAGTGCATTTATGCCTTATGTGCCACTGGTCCAGGTTTAATCATGCATTGTACGCTTGTATTGAGTTATTTTTTCTGTATAGCACATGTTTTCATGCACATGGCCACATTAATTTGGGGCTTTGCACATAGAATAGTTTGATTGGCTCTAGGTCAGTCGTGCATTTTAAGCCCATGAGGGCAACCCCCCAAGGCATAATGATTGTACAAGGCAAAGAGACTGTGAATGCCACTTGTACACTCTGTGTGAATGTGTGCTTGGGTGCAATACTGGATAGTCTCTGCACTAAATTTAACATTGCACACTGTGTATGAGTCTATGCCTGCATACTATATTTAGTATACCTGCATACACAATGGGTAGCAATGCCTCCTTGCTGGTTGTTGGGCCTTTTGCAACTATTATTATTATTATTAGCCAAACAAAATCCAAGCTAAATGAACTGAAGAACTTTAAATACTTATATATAACATAGGATTGTTTACTGCTAAGCTATATAAGCTACAAAAAGCAAAGCAAGGAAGTCAAAAAGCATTCAATTTCACAACAATTTTAGTAAAGTAGGATTTTGCCATATTTGCCATTTGCCATAAATTCTTTGCTTATATATATTCATGTGTCTTTTCCTTTTTATATCATGTATAGTTTTCCCATTTTCTTTACTAATCAGCTATCAAACAAGAAACATTGCTTAGCTTAATATAGCTAGTTTCCATATTGCGAAAGGGGGGTATACACCAGAAATTTCCAGTGTACACTTGCTTCAATGAAGGGTTTGGCGTACACTTCAGTAGAAATTGGCATACAAATTTTCAGATTTTGGTGCATATGCATCAGGAAAGTCCGCGTAACCCTTTTTTGGTCCTTTGGCATACATTTTACATTTTTCTATACTTCCCTCCAGCGTACACCAACAACTGTCCGCAATATGGGCTAGCTTTAACCTTTAGCCCATCCTATTTGCTTTTTTCTATCAATAAGCAAGAAAAAACTTAAGAAATAGTCTATTTGGTCTTCTATTTATTTTTTCTTATTTTGTCTAGAAATTCATTGTTTTAGGCCTATATACATGTTATTGTTTACTTCCTTAAGTAAAAATAATAAAATAATAAAACTTATTATCATTAAGACTATGACTACATTTAAAAACTTTTAGTACTATCTTCAAAAGTTAAATACTTAGTGTACAAAATATTTTTGAATAATAAAATAACTATAATATATCCTATTTGGTTTTAAGGGTGCGCGGTCATTTCATCTGCTGCCTTTTTATCTTCTGGCAGACAAAACTGGCTATTTTAAAAAAGTATAAGAACTGTAAAAACATATTATTCTAAAACATTTCTTTTATATTGCAGAAAGTGTATTTATGATGATAATTGTTGTTAGCAAAACAAACTTATATATTTTTTGTTTAATAGCATCATTCATAGAATTATTATCAGAATTTTGAAATGGTCTTTTAAGAAGAATTTTAGTCTTACGTGTAGTTTAGCATTTGTTCAGGAATTCTTCTATCCTATATAGGCTCCATTGTAGACAAAATATGCACACATACATAATAAATTATGCACATACACAACTTATGCAAAGTTATGCAATGCTACAAAATAAGTCGAAAGAACAAGGTTGGAAGGAGACTAAATGGTCGGAAATGTTTGGTTCTGGCTTTGTATATTTATAGGCTACTTATTAGCTCTGGAACTTTCTAAAAAATTTCAACATTATAACAAATTATAAATTATAAGACATTTACATGTACATCACATTTCAATAGCTATGCAGCTTAATGACATAATTAGTCATTCTGACTAATGCCTACATTATTATATATTGGCAGACAAAATGACTATATCATATATTGGCAGACGAAAAGGTGGCAGACAAAAAGTGGGCAGACGAAATGATTGTCAACCGTTTTTAGATCGCTTTACAACATTTGCCTTGTTATAATGTTAGGTAGGTCACTAGGTTGACAATTCTTTCTCATTATCTTATCTATTGGGCCTAGCTAGCAAAGTTATGCTACTTTATTTACTTTACTTTACTATTTACTAAATCTAAGATGGACATGCATTTTGCATTTTATTTTTTAGATTACATTGTCAATAAAAATTATTCAATACAAAACTAACACTACAAAAAAGTAATAATACTAATATGTAAAAATTTCCATCAAGGCCTTAGACTGGACACATATTTAGTTAATGTACAGAAAATTATGGTCTACAATCTACATAAAAGAAAACAATAGAGTTACAAAAGTATATTATCTGAAGAATTTTTAATAACGAAGAAATCAATTCTAAAAATATGTACTCCGAGTAGAAATCAGCAATTTTGATTCACTCTAGTTCAAGCTTTCAACTGAAATATTTGACTAGGCCACTTTTTAAGCATAACGCGAGTCTACACGACTTTGTTTTACGTTGCTTTCAATGACGAACTGACATTAAAAACTAGGCCCTATTCCAGGATTATTTTGCTCGAAATGCTGGGTGTGCTGGTATTGTTTCCGCGAAAACGTTATGATTTTATAATATTTAAAATATTTTACTACGAACAAACAAAAGCAATGAGTTACTTATCAATTAATGCTCACAAATGACAAAAAACAAGAGGGAGAAATTTTAAGAAAACAAAAGACATCAGAATTAAAAACGAATACTAAGTGATTGAGGTCAAGAACAAGCTAATGCATTGATTAATACATGTATGTATATGTACTGGTGCTAAATCTAGCACTGACATACTGCTTAATTGGCTACCGCTATCGAAACTTCAGAAGTCCAGATCACAATCCACTATATGTACATATGGATGCGCGCTGGAATCAAGTTACGCGTAGATAATAGCAAGGCTTGATTGAATTATTTAAGTGGATATAATTTTCAAATGAAAACCTTGATGACTCCAATTAATTTGAAGTGTTGAGAAACTAGTGAACTTGAAATCCATAAGATACCGATCAATGGGTAACGACATCTGGGCTTCCCAAAATAGCCTTGAGCTTTCGAGAAACGATTTTAAATTAATTTCATATGGCCACCTACATGTACATGTACATATGTAACTTCAACTTTAAAAAAAAACTTAGCTCAGCTGCTGTGAGTGAAAGTCTGTTTATTTAGAAAAAAAAACAACTTTTTTTGGCTGAGCAATAAAATAGGTTGTCTTTTAACACCTTCATTGGATACTTTCAGTATTCTTCGGTTATTGGATTCACTGATCTCCGAGAAAGAATCTACTTTTTATGATCCCCACTTCCCGTTCCAGCTTCCTTCACCGTTACTATAAACATATATTTGTGAACGACTGGGAGTTAGAGCCAAGTTTTATTGACCACCAGGGTAATAGGAAGTTAGCTGGCTTGTGTTCACATATTGTATTGTACAGCTTACAGTCATAACTACCGGTCCATTCATCTTGCATCCTATGCGATTGTGAATTGATGCAGACGAGAAATGAGACTGGTGTCGTCAGACAATACACGCAGTTTCGCAAATTAGTTCATACACAGTACTACACAGATGCATGTACATTCAATGCGAATTTAGTTATGTTAGACTTACAATGCGTTTGAATGAAGCTTGAATAAACGCACGTAGATTTGTTAAAATATAGGCATATAGATATTTAAAGAGGGTCGCTTCACAACCTAGAAAAGCAAACCTATCACTAGCTAGAAATTTCACAATCTAGAAACTTCAAAACCTAGAAAACTGCTTTAGCACGCTCGTTCACTAAGCTAGAAATTTCACAACCTAGAAAATTTTAGCACTAGCTAATGCTAAAGCAGTTTTCTAGGTTGTGAAATTTCTAGCTTGTGAAAGCACCCCGTTTCCAGCTGAGCAGGAATTGTGTCGGGAAAAAATCTTTGCGTTGCGAGTAAAAAGCGTTAGCAAAAGTGAGAGGGAGATCGAGACGAGCCCGGAGATCCTTGATGGAAGAAAATTTGCCCAGGGCCGCTCTCGGTATAGCTGAATTTCTTCAGCAATTATGCAAATCAAGTTTCCTAAGCCAGACTAGAGAGAAAGCTAAGACTAGCCGCATGTATGCATTAGTTCCTTCATCTTCTCAGACTAGCCATTAATTACTCACTCGATCGTCTCTTTTGGTCTCAATAAACTGGAGTCGTTTCATTCGCACGGGCTACCTCTCGAGTCTTGATCTGCATATTCAACTCTCTCGATCGTCTCATTTCAATTTAGACCCTGCAGTTGAATAATTTTCCTCCATCATACCCACAGAGCTGCAGCAGTCATTTAAGATGTCGATCAGAATATTTAGCCGTTTTTAAGCGGGGGTATATAAGATTTATGACTGGAAAATCTCTCTATACGAAACCCGAAATTGGTGGTACGTGACAAATTTGGAGGGGTCTAAATTTAGTGTTAGAAATTTTCAATGCCAATTTTAGAACTTCTCAATCTGATGAGTGATGCTGTATGAACAGTTTTATCAGTTATTGAACACAAAATTCTGAAGAGAGCAGTAAAAGAGTTTCCACACTTGAATTCTTGCTTTTTAACCAACAATGTCAGCTTGAATTTCTTTTTTTTTCAACTCGTAACAACGACTCCTTATCAAAGAATTGACAATGCCGAAACAATTTTTTTTAACTTTCCATTGAAAAATTTTAGAAAGTAGCCGTTGAACAATTTCCGGTGGCTTTAAGAGCCAGCTTTTCTTGATGTGGTAGGCAAGCAAAGAAACCGACATATCCCGGAAGTCGGCAAGCTGAGAAGGCTCTTTCTCTCTCTGTGGCGGTTCAGTAAATAGAGCTTCGTCAAGTAAAATCAGACACTTCCGCCTTTTTCTCGCATTCTTTATTCAGTCAAGAAACGCAATCCGTCTAAAGTCCACAGAAAATAAATAAAAGGAAACTGGTGGGAAGACTCTAAATTTAGACCTAGATGTTTTCTTAGAAACAGCAATTTTCTAGAAAATTCAAGTTCAAAATCTGAGGCTTCAAAATCACGGCTAATTTAAATGCATGAAGAAAACTGCTTTAAAAACGTTATCTTATAAAAACTTTTAAATTTTCGTTCGGAAAGAAACAAAACCATTAAAATTCAAGAGAACGTGTGATTTCGTTTTTTACGATTGTTTCTTAGGATTTTATTCCATTCAAATCACTTATTTAACATCTCATTATATTGCCGCTGTGACCATCAATTCATCAAAGCAATAAGGCCGTGCAGCAAAGAAAATTTATATTGTCGACCTCAAAGCCTCTCCTACGCGGAAATCAATCAGTGATGCCGCATAGTCTGCACCAGTCTCTATCGATCCAATCACACACTGAATAGTGCGGCTTCCAAAAAAATCTCGTAAAATAAGCGGCAACGGGGTCCGACAGAGGTGATTACCATAAGGATTATATAAAGGCATTAAGAAGTGGCGATTGACTTTAAGTATGGGGCGCGCTCCATGTGGGAAGAAAAAGCGAGCTGATGAAGCTGATGAGGTAGAAGGCGGGGCGCAGCTTCCGACAGCTGCGGATGCTGCAACGGTAGGGAAGCTTCAACTTGAACTTCCCGTAGGCACTCTCGGCACACTGCATGGCCTCTCCATCAACCGGCGAGACTCTTAACAACAGTCTCTCTCTCTCTCTCTAGTTGCCACATCCACTTTACGCATGCATTCTTTGAGTTTTGCTCACCCGTACATACTTTAGAACTCTCTTGCATCTATAGGCCTCTTTCCTACCAGATGGCTTGGAGACCAGAAAAAAAACGAAATGAGAAGACGATAGAATAAAAGATTCAGTCAGCCGAAGTTGAGACCGCGGGTGACCTAGCTGAAGGCGATGAAGATTTTTGGCGGCTTGAAGGAGCCAGCCTGGGAAATGTCGGGCCCCAACCCAATTGGTTCAGACAGTCAAAGAGGGACAGAGATTTCTGCAGTTCTGCACTATTGGCTACTGGCTTCTGTGGATTTGAAAAAAAGAGAATCATGAGCTTAGAAACTGAAAGAGCGAATAAACGTAGATTTGATCCGTTTTAAAAAAAGAAACAAATCCTTAGAACTAGCGAGTCAACCATGGTCTGTTATCGTCGACCAACACCAATGTTAACAGCTACGGCACTACTAACAAGCATGTCGATAATTTTCCTGCTAATGCTCCTCGGCGCCCGGCCGGCTGTCGGCGAGCTGCGGCACTACGCCAAGCGTCGAAGCGACTATGAATCTGCCTACAGTCCGCTGGGTTATCGCAGCGGTGGCGCCCAGGCCGCAAACTCACCGCCGCAGTGCCAGCTGGAGATTGCCTGTTCCGGTGTGAACGGTCGCACCCCGGTCAGGCTGCCAATCCAAGGACCCAGAGGACCGCCTGGGGAGCGCGGACCGCCAGGGGAGAAAGGCATGCGTGGCGAACCTGGTCGAGTCGGCGAGCCTGGTGAGGGAGTACTCAATTTTTTTGTTTAGTTTCCATTGTTAGCAAGTTATAATTAAATTCTAAGCGAGGTACAGCGGGGGGCGAGTGGCTCGGCGGTCTAGCGCGTCTGCCTTGTGTGCCACTGGTCCAGGTTCGACCCCGCGTTGTAGGTCGTTTATTTTCCCTAGCGCGGTTTTGTGTGCAGGCTCACATTTATTTGGGGCCTTGTGCACGAATTGGTTGGGCTATGGGCCAGTTGTGCAATTTACGCCCATGAGGGCAACCCCCAAGGCCTAGAGAGTGTACATTCCTGGAACTACCGCTTGTACACCTTGTGTGAGTGCGTGACTGGGTGCTATATTGGAATTCCGTTGCGCACCGTGTGTTTGTGTCTATGCCTGCATACCGTATTTAGTGTGACTGAACGCGCTTCAGGAGTCAGCGCAATGGACAGTCATGCCCAGTCGCTGGTTGTGGGACGATGTCGCTTCAAGCGTCAAGGTGCCTACAGCCCTCCTGCAGATTTAGCTTTTTAAGCGAGGTACAGCTACTAGGACTGACTGACTTGACTCTCTTAACTCTGGTGAATTGCTCTGACTCTATAGTGTTTGATGATGGATGGGTATGCCATGGACCGTACACAAAAAATGCCTCCAACAAAGCTCCCCATGAGTTGATTACTCGCGCCAAAAAAACACATGGCACAGGGAGCTTCATCTGTCTAACTCTAGCTGGGGTTAGTGTTCAGAGCATTAAGGGAAATCCGATGCAAGAGGCCCAAAGCCTGCAGTTTGTCATCAACACTTGGCTAAGTTCTCATGACTGTGTTGAAAGCAAAATGAAGAGTGAAGAGCGCAGTATATAGGGACGCCGGGGAAAATATTGAGTTACAGCTTGCTTACTCCGCTTTTCAACATGCTCACACAAAACACACACACACACACACACACACACACAAATACTAACATGAGAGATGCATGACCGACTCAATCAATATTGAGTCCGTTCTTTTTCCCTCGCCAAATAAAGATTGAAAGTTGATGAATTTGTGAGCAAAAGTAAAGCAAAAATGAGTAAATAAAGCGGCAGGGATTTTCTTTCCGGAAAGATGTAAGAGAAGTGACACAAAAACCGAGATCAATAAAATGACTGCCACGTTTTTTGTTTTTCTTTGAAAGCGTCGAGAAAAAAGTACGGATCTTTATCTCTGATTAAAAAAGATTCTTACAGTATCAGATCAAATTATTAGATTTACGTTACACCTACATGCAATATAAAAGTATCATTCGCAACTTAAAAAAATCAAGTTTGAAAAATATTAATTGTTTACGCTCGTATTGAAGAATTTTTTTTCAGCCAAAATCATATTTTTAAATAAATTTGCGTGTTCATGAATTTACCGGTAACAGCTGGGACGTTTTCTTAGAAACCTAGACAAATATACCGAAAAACAGGATGCAAATAGTGTATTAAACTCGTAAAATTTCAATCGACAAGAAAGAATGGCTAGAGAAAATTAACAAAGCAAAATTATAATTCATAATTTTAGGGCCCGTCCCAGCTGTTGACCGGGAGAGTCGCTCTGCGGTGAAGCATGCCGCACTGCTAGCTAACGGTGAAGATGCCACGGTTGACTTCGTTAGCGCTGCTATCCATGATGATAATGCAGCTACAGACCAGAAAGATGAAGCGGCTCAGATGTTTGCTGATGAAGCTGACGAACTATTGGAACAACCCGATGGTTTTGGTCAGTGCCATCTTGCTCTAGTTGAAGCAACTACTGGCGAGTATTGCGAATTTGGCGGACCTGGTAGCGGCCTGGTGCAACTGAACGCCACGGACGCCCTCATCAGTCAGCTGATTGCCGCCTCATTGGTGCACTTTCCCGACAGTACAATTGGTCAGGTGGATTTGATGCGACATTTTGAAGAATCAATTTCCAAAGTAACACCGGAGCAGTCGGTTAAGGCTGCAGTCGCAACAGAGAAGCCAAATACCGACCCGGCTTCTGAGCATGACAATAAGAGCTCAAAATCTTCAAGCGTTGATCCTGCAGCCAACTTAGCTTCATCGGCTAAAGTGCAGGGAGTGGATGCAGGAGGGACTCGAGCAGTACAATCCAGCATTGGATTATTAGTAGTGCTGGCTATTCTGACGAAGCTCATGCTTGCATGTCTAAACTGATGAACGGGTTTAGTATTTTAAAATTTGTTTAAATTGACGCGTCATTTGATTAAATTTTTAATGTTATTGGTTAGCAGATTTATTTTCCTGGGTTCATTCGCTTGTTATTCAACTCATAGACATGTAACGTGTGTCTATCAACTTTAACTTATTGTTTGATTCGCTTTTTTAGTTGTAGTGCATTATCTATACATTATCATATGAATTGATTTGCTAAAGCTTGTCAAGAAACTTTTTGGTTTTATTTTCTGCTTGATCCACTCAATTTGGGATCATCTCTATTTGCTAGAAATTGCTTAGAAACGCGTATTCTAAGTAACTATTACGTCATCAGTAAGTTTTCTAAAAGCTTGAAAAATACGGCATATAGTTTTTCATGTAAATATTGTCGGTAGTTTATAGTTATTTATTATCATAAACGAGCTTTTTACATGCTATATATTGCTTGAAAAAAATGGGCTAAATTTGAAATTTTTGAAAGACTTTGACGACTTCGAATTATTTGAGTGGAGCATGATAATGAAGCTTTATATTGACGATTGAGTCATTTCCACCGATTTTGTCACGCTCCAATCAACTTGATCAGACCAATTAGATCGCGCCGACTACTGAAGGCTTCTTTGGCAGCTGCTCAACCAAAAAAATGAAGCAGAATGTAAAACTGTTTGAGACGACTAAAGAAAGCTTGCAAGCAGCCCCAAGGATGACGAGGACTCAAATTCATGTCGCTTTTTGAGAGCAGTTAAGCGTGAGGCCTTTATGGAGGTTTAAATCCGAAATCTAGTCCTCCGACTTGGCGAGCGCAAAAAGGCCTTTTGATTGAAGAGATGTTAAGCCTTCTAGAAGTTTCTATCTAATTGGTACCAAAGAAGCCATTTAAACACGAGCTTTGGATACGTTGGGACCTCTAGGAGGCTGAAAAATACTTTGGGGTATAGTTATTTTTCTAATATAAAGGAAACGAAAGAATCATGGACACAATTGGATAGACAAAACGGCTAGAAAAAGTGGCATCTATCTACTATTCTAAGAACCGCAAAAACTCGGTGGCCATGATGCTAGCTCTAGACGACCTGGTTCTCACCGAAAAAAAGAAGAGTAGATGACTCTGAGACCACCGTTGAGCCGCAAAGGTGCCCGCAAAATAGCTTCCGTCGGACACAGCGCGAGACGCACTGGTGGCCGCAGGAGGTAGGTGACCTAAAAATGGAGAAAATGACGGGTGGCATGGCTGAGGCAGTGGGCGCTGAATCCATTAGCATGGCACGTGCAGGCACATTCAAATCGATATCATTGCGGTTACACGGCAAAGCCAGTTGCTGCAGCAGGCACAGGACAAGGGGCTCCTTTGACAAGCACTTGCTAATAATCGCACAATTAGTGGCTTCAAAAAATTCTAAAATTCTAAAATTCTAAAATTTTGACAAACGCGCAGACGAATGGGCCTTACAAACCCACGCCGTACAAGACGGCCAGGTAAACTGGTCAATCTATCAATCTATCAATCTTTTAATCTTTCAATCTATCAATCTATCAATGTGATGACCTGGGGGCTGCTTGTGTGCTTTACTCGTACTTTTGTGCTGTGCAATGAATTCATGCACGTTGGGCATTCTCTGATCACGTTGAGCGTTAATTTATCTAGTTATTTCAATGTACGCTTCTCATGCACGTTGCGTTAGTTAAATATATATATATAAGTTGCGATTGACTCTTTCGTTGGTCATCGTTATGGTTTTGCCAAACACTGACTAAACTTGATTCTACAAAAATCAATCTGTCAATCTATCAATCTAACAATCTATTAATCTGTCAATCTATCAATCTATCAATCTAATAATCTATTAATCTATTATTCTGTCAATCTATCAATCTATCAATCTATCAATCTATCAATCTATTAATCTGTCAATCTATCAATCTATCAATCTATCAATCTATTAATCTGTCAATCTATCAATCTATCAATCTATCAATCTATCAATCTATTAATCTGTCAATCTATCAATCTAACAATCTATTAATCTGTCAATCTATCAATCTATCAATCTAATAATCTATTAATCTATTATTCTGTCAATCTATCAATCTATCAATCTATCAATCTATCAATCTATTAATCTGTCAATCTATCAATCTATCAATCTATCAATCTATCAATCTATTAATCTGTCAATCTATCAATCTATCAATCTATCAATCTATTAATCTGTCAATCTATCAATCTATCAATCTGTCAATCTATCAATCTATTAATCTATCAATCTATCAATCTATCAATCTATTAATCTGTCAATCTGTCAATCTGTCAATCTATCAATCTATCAATCTTTAAATCTATCAATCTATCAATCTATCAATCTGTCTATCTGACCTTATACTGATTTATCTATCTAACACGCAGGTCGTGATGCCCAAATGGTGCCCAAAGTGGCATTCTACGCTCACCTATACAACAACACCCACCGAGATCCGTTCACTGACGAGGCCAATAGCGGCGCCGAGCCAATCGTCAAATTCGAAGTTGTCGAAATCAACGCGGGCGACGCGTACAACCCAGCCACGGGAGTGTTCACGGCCCCAGTGGCCGGTGTGTACCAAATCTACGTGAAAATAGCGGCTCAAGGCCAGCGCACGGTAGGTTTAACGGTAGGTTGGAGTTCAGAGAGAGCGCAATTCCGCAATCACTGGCGCACCCGAATGGAGCTGACGATGTGAGTATGAACGGCTTCGCACCTGACTATAGACCAATTATGGTCATAAATTGTCAGGTGACGTGAGCCGCGGTCAACCCGTTGAGTTAAGATTGTGTTGCACTTGAATTTCCTTTTCGTTTTGTTTTATAGTGCATGGAAATTTCAATGAATAGAAAATTAATTAGAATTTTGATGGAAACAAAAAATAAAGTTCAAGGAAGTATTCGTCGCTCAAGGGTACTTGAGCTTAACCCCAGAGCATTTAAAAATATTGTTCATTGGTTGATATAAAGACCTCACAGAGGTCTCGTACACATAGGTCTTTGTCCTAAGCATGCAAAAACCAAGATTATACAGTTAGCATGAAAAATTTTCGTCAATAAAATCAGTCTGACACGAGCTTATTTATTAAAACTTACCATTCTGTGTACGGACTCATTTACCCTTTATCATTCTAAATTAAATAGCATTTATAAACCTTTAGGCTTATAATATTCGGGGCCTTCTTTGCAAGTATTATGCAATATGCTTTTGTGCAAATGATTGAAAAGGTCAACATGTTGTGAATTTAATTCTGCACTTACTTTACTAGTTTTATAGACTAAAAATTGCTTTTTTAACTATCATTCCCTTCATTTTTTGTGTACGTGTGGAAAAGACAAAATTTGAGCATCTTTTGAGACATTAAAGACAAAAATGACAATAACGTTTTGTTACACGTACTGAATGCAAAAATCGATATAATAATTGTACATAACCAAGACTAGGCTTAACTTAAAGATGGGAGCAAACACAGAGTGTACATGCAAAAAGTACATTTAGCCCTGTCAGGGGTTAGCTGGCGACCAATCAGAATCTAGAGAGTGAAGACAGTGACCTTGAGTACCTCCAGTGAGATGTAGAAAATTTATTAACAGTGTAATAACAAAAATCTATTATAGCTTGTTTTGATTTAATAATTAAAAAACGTAATAGTGCATCGCTTTTTACTTTATTATTTTTTGCTTGAATAGTACAGTGTACATGCTTAACTTTATTATTATAGCATTAGCTTCATACCGCTATTACTAGTATTATTATGGCTCTAGTTCCACTGAAATAAAACCGACGGTGTGGTTGGTTAGAGGCACCACTTCACCAGGGTCAAAATCAATCTAGCTATGAGGAACAGTCGAGTGCACGATAAGCAAACATAACTTTGCCGCTGCTGGTGACCAGTTGACTGTGAAAGATGCTTAGTAGAAAAAAACTAGTCGAGAGGAAAAATAGTTTTCATAATTTAAGATAAAATCCAAGGAAATCAGTTTTCTAGTTTTTAAAACTCCAGGTGTACTTAAATACTGCCCAAAATTTTAGTCCCCTAGAATTTAAATTTAGAAACAATAACAAATTTAGAAACTTAGAAATCTTCCGGGTTGACTTATTTTTTTAATTTCCACATCGTTGGCTCTACGTGTGCAAAGGTGTGTTGCTTTTTTATCTAGAACAAAAAGCTATAGGGCACCAATAATAATTCTTTGATTTTGCATGCTTTTTTAGTGCTTTCATTGGTGTGAATTTTCATTTATTTCGTAAAATTGCTAAAATTGTTATGTGCATGTATTTTTTTATTTTCATGAATTTTAGATTAAAAAGCCACGCTTCGTTGCTTCGTTACTTTGTGGATAAATTCTGCATGAATAGCTTGAATAAAAATTTAGAACACTTTCATTGTATGCTTTGAAATAGTTTTTGTTTAATTAGTTCATATAGCTTCAAAAGTGCATAATCATAATGATTAAGACGTCTTATATTGGTTGATGATAGGCAAAATGGGTCCGCTATATAGTTGAATAGTGATTTATTAATTGCAACAAAATTAACTGACAGTTTTTTTTGCAATTTCAGTACAGCACAGTAAGCAGTATAATGATGCTATTAATCATATGATTCGTCTCCGAACGCGATAAATATCGTTTATAAATCCCTAAAAATCCCAGAATTGCAATCAATAGATAACCTTTAGAGCTGCAATAACCGTAAATGTACTTTTCTCAGCACTGCATAGCCAAATCGATGTATTAAAATTCAATTGTCAAAACGACTCATTCTGCTTGATTTTATGGAAAACCTGTCTATAAAAGAAATTATTTGATCGACTAAGCACTGTCCATTGCCTGGTTGCGCAACCACCCTTCTCCGCTTTATTGTTGCGAGTTTATAAAAGAAAAACGAAGCGGATTATTACAAACGTACTAGGACATTATCCATCCCTAGTTGGTGTTGCTTCTTCAGTGGTTTCTTTTCAAAAGAGACCCCCTGTACTATTGCAAAAGTCTCTTATTATCGCTAATGTACTTTAACTGCTGCCATAAACTAACTGACGGACCTGCGTCCGAGAGCCTATCTAGATTTTTGGAGGGTAGTTCTAGGAGTCCATTCTCGCGGGTGCTGGTGGCAGGTTCCGGGTTCTCACATTAGGATTGCCAAAGAAAACTCTTTGGGTCAGGTAATGTACTTTAGCACCTTATCCCCTCCGAGAAGGCAAGGCCTGGTGTCAACGGGTGGGTCGAGTCACATCCATTGTCTATTGCATCAGATTCGAATAAAAAATCACAAAATTATCCAATTGTAGTAAATTTTTTCTTTTATTTTTGCAACGAAACTGCACTTGGTAGTTTCGCCTAGAGGACCACTTTTCAGAGAATCATAGATTCATATTACGAGCTAGTAACTCACTTGTCCCCCTAGAGATCAGCACCGACTAGTCGAATAACTTAGTGGCTTCGACTATATAAGAGATTCCAATCGCTTGATTTCCCTGGGGGGATAAACTCTCGGAGGTCTTGATTCCTACCGAAGTATCGGTTTCATTTTCTGGTGCCATTCGTAACTAATATAAGCCAGCAAGAAAAGACTTTTCTTTATCTCTTTTGCCAATAGAATATGGAGACGCAGCAATAATATGAAGGACGGAAAGTTTATCAGCATCTGTTTGATTTAGCCATCCCCCACTCGCCTTCGTTCAAATTTTTTTCATTAGGCGCAGTATCTTCCAATCTTCATCTCAGGCTCAATTTTGCTTGCTTAATGCTCCAAAGCTGGGTCCGTATAAGCCTGCTCAAGAATTTGGATTGCATTTTCTGTCAGTTCCTTGACTAAGTATTTTTCTCCGTTTTCGTGTCTAGCAGCATCATTTGTGCATGATCCCATCTTTAGCTTGAGGATCTGATCCAAAAGCCAATGGATTGGAATTGAGTGCATTTTTAATTTAGATACTTTTTCAGCTGAGTTTTTTAGGGAATCCTTTCTTAACTTCGTTGTTTTGTGTATTCGGTAAATGATTTCTTAATTTTAGTTTTGTCAGTATAGTTAAAAAATGAAAAAGGTGGATACTTCAGATATAGCTACATATGTACGCTAAGGATGGTTCATTGACAATTTTTTTGTCGTATAGATGCTTATAAATGAACTTTTATCTTCATTTTTCTTTAAGTTCAATACAGATTTTTTGTTGACTACCCTGTTTCATCACAATTCGTTTCATTTTTTTAATCCAATTGACTTGTATTTATATTTTCGCATAAAAATACCTTTACATTTCACACTAATCTACTTGTATGCACCATCTTCAGTAGCATGCAAGACAAAATTGAAGCTAAATTAACGAAAACAATCGTTATTTTTTTCTAGGCCGCCGTCCACGTGATGACTGGATCAGGCGGGCAGAAACGCCTGCTCTTCCCGCTGTGGTGCCAGTCGGTTCCGGATTGGGGTGACACCAGCAACCAGATTCTGGTGCGTCTGCAGCGAGCGGACACGGTGTGGGTGCAGTACAGGCAGTACTGGACGTCCGACAAGACCTACGTGCCAGTCTGGTATCTGCACGGATATTCTTATTCGGCTTTCTCCGGTCATCTCGTGTTTTCGGATGAGTAAAACAAAGGATATTAGATTGCTTATCATCCCTATAATTCTATGAATAATTAACTTATATTATTTTACATGTATTGTAAAATAAGAATAAATATGCAGCTTTTTAAACACAATATTAACAATATAACGTTTCTATTTACGTTCCCATTCGATGTAGTGTCGAGAGTACCAGAAGTTGGAATCAATACTTTTTTGTTTTTACTGTTATTTTTCTCCGTTCACTTTACAGCTTACATCGGCAAATTGTGTGTTAAACAACAAATTCATATGCTATACAGCTACATGTACTTATTCCTTAGACTAGCGCACTTGAATTTAGTATGTCCTTTGCTTCACCACAATTAAATTTACCTTTGACTTCGTGCACAAAAATACTTTTTTCATTCACTCCTTATTCATTCATTCGTTTAACTATACACAAAACAATGTAAATTACTTGCATGTGCACTTTCGATTAATGAATTATTGATCAATTTTGATCAGTGCGCAAAGTGATCTAGTGATGAAGTGTGCATGTTTAGCGGGAAACTTTTCGAACGGGATTTTTCTGAATTTCTCAAATCGTAATACATTTTTATCCCACGATTGAACTAAGTGCTTTTTACTAATCTTATAATATCAGTTGCTTGAAAAAGCTGTTTTCATTTCTAAAACGGTTTTTTTTAAATAGTTTCATTCGATTTTTCGATAGTAATCATTCTGTTTATTGCAAACTAATTTCATTATTTTATACCTATAGTGCTTAAATTGCATTCAAGAGCGGAAAAATATTTTGTGTGCAAACGAAAGACCTTTAATTTTACGGTTTTTAACATTTATGATATCGTGGCTTTTTTCTCTAAAAAATAGACGTGGCTTTTTGAGAACCTTCTTGCTTTAAGTCGTCCATCTTTGAAGTTACATGTACATTATATAAGTTAAAATGATCTTAGTGTACATTTGTTAAATCGAAAGACAAGTCCGTAAATCATAAATATACTGTTTTAACACAGCATATGCACGCCGTTATAAACTACACGATTACACTATTTTTATGGTGTTTCGCTTGCACGATAAACATCGGTGGCTTTTTCCGGTTTTCTTCTGATTTTTAACAAATATTTTACGTAAACTTGGGTAATTTTACGTAACTTCAATGTCAAGGTTGGTTAGCTGTGTATGTTGAAAATACTATGCTTTTGATGAAATCTTGACATTGAAATTATTAAAATGTCTCTGACTACTCTAGTGTCTATAGATAAAAGTAGTATACCATGGTTTTAAACTATTTGATTCAACAATAATTCGAACTACAGAAAATTTCTATTACAAAATTCGAAATTTCATAGTTTACATGCAGCACAGGAAACTTAGTTGCAATCATACATAGGCAACCACCCGTTTACTGGACGACAAACTACAATATTGCAGTACATGTATGTGCGAGCCACTAACTAAATACACCACACAATGGCTAACGAAGGATTAAGAAGAATTTTCAAACTTACTCGGGGGCCAGAAAAAAACACAGCAGCATCAGTGCAGCCTAGCTGAGAGAGATCAACTTTGCTATACTGTATAGTCAGACGCTGAATATTCCTCGTGGCTAGCTATAGGTACTGCACGCAGCCATGCAACTAAGGCTGAAAAAAAATTACCCTGGTTCTTTGGTTCCAACATGGCCGGTATGTAATTGCTGCTGTCAACGCTTAAGGCAGCGGCGGCGTGTCTGAGGGTTAGAGAGCTGGGGGGAGAGGGGAAAGACAGAGCTAAAGAGAGGTGCAATACAGCTTGCTGCAGAACATGGCTGCCGCTGCGCGTGGTCTTCGGGTCTTTTCATTCTTTTCCTCTCTTGAGGGTTTGGAAGAATCTAAGAATCCACCCAAGCAGCCAGCCTGAAGCGAGCCACTTTTTCGTTTATCAAAGGCTTTCGGAGCGGACGGTATCGAATCGTTTTCCTTTGTCCATTATGCTATTATTTGGAAATTTTCAGGTCTAGCCAGTTTTAAATAATGGAAAAGTTTACCACGCAAAAGTTTAAACCCGTGCATTACATTCAATTGTCTATTACCAGTCCAAATCTCTTCTAAATGGATAGATAGATAGATAGATAGATAGATAGATAGATAGATAGAAAGATAGATAGATAGATAGATAGATAGATGGATAGATAGATAGATAGATAGATATATAGATAGATAGATAGATAGAAACATAGATAGATAGATAGATAGATAGATAGATAGATAGATGGATGGATACAGAGATAGACAGATAGATAGATAGATAGATATATAGATAGATAGATAGAAACATAGATAGATAGATAGATAGATAGATAGATAGATGGATACAGAGATAGATAGATAGATAGATAGATAGATAGATAGATAGATAGATAGATAGATAGATAGATAGATACAGAGATACATAGAATCTTCTTAGAAACGAATCAAATTTATCATATTAAACTTTTGCTGCATTTGCGAACTAAATAATAAGACTTAAGGTCACTTTTTAGCGTTTGAATACATAGGAATGCAGTTCAAGGCTTATTACCTTCAAGGGATATCTATAGAAATAAACCATCGAACTTTTTTGGTTGGAAGATAACTCCTTTCTATGGGCACAAGAATATGACACTGGACGATGCAGAGACATGATGGATGGCCGGAGAATTGTGGGATCTACATGTGTATAGCTACTTCGGGGATTTGGACATTCGTACATATCCATATGCGCACACACGGCAACTGTGCATACCTTTGCTTTCTACCTGTCTTTTCCATAAAAAATCTTACAGTCAAATCTCAGGAAGAAAGTCTTTTTCACTATGATTGGTTTGAATACAAATCTAATAATTTTTTACAAAACTGAACTTCACTTGATGATGTAAATTCGAAGGAGCTGTGATTTTAGCTGGACTCAATAAATTAAAAATTAACAGCACTTTAATTACCCGAGGACAATTGTTGCTTGCTCTGTAGTTTAGGAAACTAAAACTAAAGGAAAAAATGGATTTAGCTGCGTGCAGTGAGTTATAAACTTATACAAGGAAAACTGGTGATAAGAAATTTCCTGACAGTAAGAAATTGGCTGAAAGATAAGCTCAGTCTAAAATTCCCCGCATAAAATCGTCAGTCAGGCAGTCAGTACGAAAATCAATACGGCATATTACTATTAATTTGATTACTTCTAAATATATAGGCCATTTCTTCGATAGCTAAATATATATAAATATAATATGGCGTTTTACGACCCCAACAAGCGGTGTTAAACTAAACTGAAGATAAACTGGGAAATATACTGCATTCCACCGCTGTGTAGCTATATAAGTCATAAAATCCCGTTAACCCATTAAGATCCCAGTTCGGTCTTATAACGCTAATAAATCTGGACAAATTACTACTTTACTATTTTCGATACATATCGGTAGCTAAGCTGGCTTAGTTCACGTTCTGAATGAAATTGATGCATTGCCTAATGGACACTGATAAAAAGCTGATAAAAATCCAGAGGAGAATAAAACTGGGTTCTTTTAGTACAGAACGAGTACATTTATTTAGTCAGTGCTCACAAACAGAAATCCCTCCAGAAAGGAAGGAATTACGCATTTTCTAAGAAAAGGAAGCCAAACTCATACAGTAAGAGCAACGCTTATTTTTAGAACAGAATATATGGGATTCATAACTGACAGGGGAATTCAATTGGAGGTGGAGGAAAGGGGGCAGGATGAGAATGACGGATAAGACAGTTGGGTAAAGCTCCACGCACTCATTACTGATAAGAGTCAGGAGTTTTCTTGACTGCTAATAGCTTAGCTACGCAGCATATATATACCATAGTGTATTAGTTTGATACTGTTTGCATTTCATATTAAAACAAATTAGATCAGACATATATTTATGTGCCTAGATAAAATTAATAGGAAAAAAGCAACACCAGCTCTATAATGCAGCTCAGACATTAGTATTTGTGAGTTAGCGATATAAATACTCGTATATTATAGGCTGGTATATAGTATAGTTGCGCTAAACTTCAAACAACACCCGAGAGAGAGAGAGAGAGATAGAGAGAAAGAGAGCCACAGAGATAATACACGCAGGCTGACTTTGGAGAGTAAATTGATTGATACACATGGATCGGCAATCAATCAATCAGGGTCGGGGGAGGGGGCTCTAGTCTAGCGGCGGATAAAAAAGAATCTCTCCGCCTGTCTGGCTGGCTGGCTGGCGCGGATTCCCCGGGAAAAATTCCTCAACAACACAGCACGATGCATGGGATGGGCGATACGAAAGCCTAATTACTATACACCACGGCTTCTAGTCCTATCCTGATTACCCCAATGCCACTTCCTTCCTTCCTTACTATATAAGCTAGCTAAATGAAAATTTGGCCGCAAAAACCAAGTATACTGATCCGTGCAGTGTAGTAAAGGATGATATAGTAGACACACATACACTCACACACAGACAGCGAAACAGGAAATGTCTTTCTGTTAGATAGCCTGGATAGAATGTACTCGTAAATCTGCAAAAAAGTGTCTGGTAGCGAAACTAACTTACATTACTGTTTTGCAAGGATCTCAAATCAATTTTCAGTCCAATGTTTATCACAAAAATCTAGTTCAGTACAAAGACCCTCACAAATCTAGTTCAGTACAAAGACCCTCACAAATGTAGCTCAGTAAAAAGACACTCACAAATATAGCTCAGTACAAAGACACTCACAAATATAGCTCAGTACAAAGACCCTAACAAATGTAGCTCAGTACAAAGACCCTAACAAATGTAGCTCAGTACAAAGACCTTAACAAATGTTGCTCAGTACAAAGACCCTCACAAATGTAGCTCAGTACAAAGACCCTTACCGATGTAGCTCAGTACAAAGACACTTACTAATCTACGAGGGGTGTCCCAAAAGTCCGTGCACTTTCTTTATTGCCGCCGGTTCTGACGAACCAAAAATATTCAGACTGCACCAGTTACGAAGACAATTATCTGCCCGTAAAAATGACTTGCCGTTTGTTCATTTATCTACTATCATTCTCGAGATATTTCAATTTTAGTGCCCCACCCCTTGTACTACTTCTACAAATTTTTGCAGAGTTTTCCAGCTTTATTGATCGATTGAAAAGCATGTTGAGCTTCAGTCATGTCAGATTGCATGAATTATGCCCTTTAGGTAAAATTTCTTTTCTCTGAATTGTCTATGGTGAAAATGACGTCCTTCGTTTTTGCAAAGCCCACGTCATGAAAGGGCGAGCATCTGTGAGCACTTGGGTTTACAAAGACAATTTTGCTCGTTTTGCGGCACCCAGCGAGCCGAGATTTTTGACAGATCCAACTGCTCTGTCATCGCGCGATGAACTGTGGACTTCGGGCTGCCGAGCATGTCTGCGATCTCGTGGAATATCAGTCTGGCATCAGTTTCAAGCAATTCTTGAATTTGTTCACCAAGGAGTTTGTTTGCAGGCGATTGCGGCCGCTCACTGCGCTGCTGGTCAGAGACTGTCAGCTGGCCACTCTTGAAGCGTTCAATCCAGCCATAAATGGCCCTCAGTTTAAGACCATTGTCTCCATGTTTCTCTTGAAGATGGTCAGCAATCCGACTGGCATTCCAGCCTGCAATGCAAAAATCTGGCTGCGTTGGCTCTTGACGCTGTGCAATGAGCTCATCTTGGCAAGAAGAGTGCAAAACTTCAGCGAAAAACTTTGAAAACACAGGTGCTCACAGATGCTTGCCCTTTCATGACGTGGGCTTTGCAAAAACGAAGGACGTCATTTTCACCATAGACAATCCAGAGTAAATAAATTTTACCTAAAATGCATAATTCATGCAATCTGACATGACTGAAGCTCAACATATTTTTCAAAGATCGATAAAGCTGGAAAACTCTGTTTTCGGCACTTTGTAGAAGTAGTGCAGGGGGTGGGCACTAAAATTGAAATATCTCGAAAATGGCAGTAGATACATGAACAAACAGCACGTCATTTTTACGGGCAGATAATTGTCTTCGTAACTGGTGCAGTCTGAATATTTTTGGTTGGTCAGAACCGGCGGCAATAAAGAAAGTGCACGGACTTTTGGGACACCCCTCGTAGTTCAGAACAAATACCATAAAAATCTAGTACTCAAAATCTAAACATATCAATACTACTTGAAATCCTATACAATTTACTTGTCATAGATCCTACAATTTCTAAATAAAAAACAAAGACTTAACTCGAAAAGTTAAAATAATTTGAATTAAGCGGCGAGCGCATGTTTAGGGTCTAACAATTTAAAAGCAAGCAAGCAAATTTTATTATCATGATTCGATAAAAAAGCAGACAGCAGAAAAAAGAGAACTAATTAATAGGCGTCAACAGTAAAAAGGCAATTTTTTACATCCCAACAGTAAGCGGCTTTAAGAGGCAGCAGCGACGGCAGCAAATGAGGCATGCCAACAAAGACCACTAGAATCCATTTGGGTACAAGGACGCAAAGGACGCCAAAATAACAAAGGATTCCTTTGCTTCCCAGCTGACAAATGGTTTTAAGTGTTCCCGGCTATAGTAAAATGGTAAGAGTAAACTAAAATAAATAGGCAACTATGTATTTTATATTTACGACACAAGCAAAATAAGACACATAGAGCAACGCAGGAAAGCTACTTTGTTTTAAAAAACAAATTAAAAAACAATTTTTCGCCCATTGGAAGCCAAGATGAAAAAAAATTAAAAATAGGCAAAAGGCGGGGATATCTACTAGCTAATTAAAAAAATTACGGATAAAAGCGTCAAAATTTAGGACGAAAATGTGGTGGGTAATTCGTACGCGGACACTGCTGTACAAACAGGCGAAATTTAAGCAAAGCAAATAAATGTTATTAACATACAGTTATATAAACATTCAGTGGTTATAAAAAGCCTTTTCAATAAGTCAAAACTGACTTTACTGTT
This sequence comes from Macrostomum cliftonense, assembly GCA_950096795.1. Classification (NCBI taxonomy): domain Eukaryota; kingdom Metazoa; phylum Platyhelminthes; family Macrostomidae; genus Macrostomum; species Macrostomum cliftonense. Next base: position 505,155 of record CATNEM010000123.1, on the reverse strand, counting down.
GTTGATGTTAAGAAAAAAGCATCAAAATAACGCAAAATGTGCATCATAAAAACAAGCAAATTAATTAGTAAAATACAAACTTCGCACAGCGTAAAAGTTAGTCAGCATTACTTGTTGTTTTTTATTTAATAAAAAATATAAACAAGCAAACACAAAAAAACTGCAGAGAAGCTCGAATTATAAAGAGATTGTAGGTACTTGCCCTACTGAGGATTAGTATATCAAGGTTAGAATTGAGATAAAAATTGAGGCTCCGAGAATGAATGGGTGAACTATAATTCATCAATACAAACTGGTTATTCCGTTGTAATAAGAAAATATAGTTACAGGAGGTCAGCAAGTAAATAATATAATTATAATACAGAGCAGACAAAGTACAACTGCAAGATTAAAAAAAGTTTAAACAACAACTATTGAAAACTCGTAAATCTCTTTAAACTTGAAACTTATAACATACAAGCAAAACCTAAAACGCTCTCGAATCTTGGTTTTGCAGAACTACTTGAAGTTAAATTAAAGCGCCTAACTGAACCTAATTTAAGCGTCTAACTGAACCTAATTTAAGCGCCAAACTGAACCTAACTTAAGCGCAAAATTTAACCTAATTTAAGCGCCAAACTGAACCTAATTTAAGCGCCTAACTAAATCTAATTTAGGCGCCAAACTGAACCTAATTTAAGCGCCAAACTGAACCTAATTTAAGCGCCTAACTGAACCTAATTTAAGCGCCTAACTAAACCTAATTTAAGCGCCTAACTAAACTAATTTAAGCGCCTAACTAAACCTAATTTAAGCGCCTAACTAAACCTAATTTAGGCGCCTAACTAAACCTAATTTAAGCGCCAAATTGAACCTAATTAAGGCGCCTAACTAAACCTAATTTAGGCACCAAACTGAACCTAATTTAGGCGCCTAACTAAACCTAATTTAGGCGCCAAACTGAACCTAATTTAGGCGCCAAACTGAACCTAATTTAAGCGCCTAACTAAACCTAATTTAGGCGCCAAACTGAACCTAATTTAGGCGCCTAACTAAACCTAATTTAAGCGCCAAATTGAACCTAATTTAAGCGTCAAACTAAACCTAATTAAAGTGCACAACTGAGCCTAATTTAAGCGTCAAACTAAACCTAATTGAAGCGCCTAAATAACCTAATTTAAACGCCTAACTAAACCTAATTTAAGCGCCTAACTTAACCTAATTTAAGCGCCCAGTTACAAACTCAACTAAGTCAAGCAGAAATACAGTAAAACAAAAATTGAAGACGGCTTCAAATTTGTGTGTGTGAGAGAGAGAAACAAATTTCGCACAAACTATGCAAAGGACTAGAGACAGGCACAAAAAGCAAAAGTCAGTTAGCGCAAACAGACAGACAGACAGTTACAAAGTAAAACTAATCAAATCAATCGAGTTTATTCTTTAAAACGAGCATCAAATAATGATTCTCTGCTCCTCATTATTATAGTAAGCTAGTCGGCCAGTGTTGCCTGCCAGCTGCATTTGCAGGGGCATTTTCTGTTGCAGCTGCTGCTGCTGCTGTTGTTGAAGAAGACTCTGCGACGCTGGAGCAATCATAGGATGTCGAAAGTCTTGAACGGCGGCGGGGCCTGCGGCTGCCGCGTCTTGACCCGCACCAACACTGACCCCGCCGCCGCCGCCGCCTCCTCCAGCACCATTGGGATTTCTAGGCGGCTGAAAGCGACACTGGAACAGTCGGTACCAAGCTTTCATAGTTTTATTGCTCCACACCCACAGGGAGAACGAGATGCCAATAATCTGCGAGGTCAAGTATTTCAGCATGATGAATTCAAATCTTGGCTCGCTTTTAGATGCGGCAGCGAGCTGCGCCGCTAGCTGAGCGTAGGCCGGATCCGAGGCCAGACGCTCGGCGGCGAGGGCTTCAGCCGCTTCCCGCTGGCTGGCAAAGCCTCCTAGATAGTCAGCGGCGGAGCTGGCCACGGACTGATAACCTTTGGTGGCCAGTTGAGCAGCTTTATCCGGACAAGCAATTTGATAGTCTGAGCACATCCTTTGCCACCAACCAATCATCCAATTAGGCAGTTCAACAGCTTCATAAGTCCAGATGGCCAGAGTGACAAATGCCGGCACAATGTACAAAGCGCCAAGGAAACCGATGCGCATGATTAGTTTTTCAAATTTTTCAGTTCGACTAACGCTCTGACGTTTGACGAAGCGTCGAATTTTAATTAGGGAAGCGAAACCAACTAGTAAGAAGGCGACGCCGAGTAAGAGGAATATCGTGCATGGGATGATCACGAAGCCCAGAAGGATGTCGCGGTTGGTGACGCCTGTGAAGCAGATGCCTGATGGGGAGATTTTGGGATTTTTTTGTTGTAAATGCTATATTTTGCACACCACTGACTTTTACTTTATAGGTAAGCAAATTTATAATTTTTATGCTTATTGTGCAAGTGGTTGTCGAAATTAGTTTATAGGTGATTCTCATTGACATCTCATGTGTGATTCTCTTGGATATCTCATTGGTCATTCTCTTAGATATCTAATTGGTGATTCTCTTGGATATCTCATAGGTGATTCTCTTGGATATCTCATAGGTGATTCTCTTGGATATCTCAGAGGTGATTCTCATTGACATCTTATGTGTGATTCTCATTGACATCTTATGTGTGATTCTCATTGACATCTTATGTGTGATTCTCTTGGATATCTCATTGGTCATTCTCTTAGATATCTAATAGGTGATTCTATTGGATATCTCATAAGTGATTCTCTTGGATATCTCATTGGTTATTCTCTTGGATATCTCATAGGTGATTCTCTTGGATATCTCATAAGTGATTCTCTTGGATATCTCAGAGGTGATTCACTTAGATATCTCATTGGTGATTCTCATGATTTAAATCGAATATGTGATGTTTATCGCAGGATAGTTCGAGGTGATCCTTACGGATTTAAAATTTATCAAGGAAGATTTCATATTTCTTATAGAAAGCGATTCTAGCATAAGACAATTCTAGTTTCGAGTCTTTTAAAAGTCTTTGAGGGTTTATTCTTAAACGTCTCTTGAAAATCGATTAGACATTAAATACAGAAACTAGAAACACTCACCAGTTAGACTATCGGCCTCAACTTCGCCCAATATTAGCAGGGTAATAGTCAGAGCGGCTGGTATAGACCAGGCCAGAAAGTGAAAATAATGAGCCAAATTAGATATTGACTCTTGAGCCCATTGGAACGAGCTGGCCAACAGCCAAGTAAAGGTTAGTATCAGCCACCAAAGTGAGCTGGCCATCATAAAGAAATACGATATCATAAACAGGATAGCGCACGGCGTATTCTGATTGGTCCCTCGTACCAAAACCCTAGTAGCATTTGGATTGTTAGGATTGGTTGCGCAACTAACACTGTCGCCCAGAGCGTAGCCAGCAATGTACACTGCGGACATCATGCAGTAGCACATAATGATGTACACAAACGGACGCTCGGGATATTGGAATCTAGTCCGATCCAATAGGAAAGTGATCACCGACAGTGAGGTGAATAAAAAGCAGAAAACTGCCCAGACCAGCACCCAGTGTCTGGCAAATCTTCGCTGCTCTGGACTAGCAAAGAATGTTGAGTTGCAGGGCAGATGGCAACTCTCGTCTCTGCCGCCAATGCGAATTGGATTCAACTTAGCTTTTGGCTGCGGCTTCAGCAAGTCCGGACATTTGAATAACAAATCAGATTTGGCTGTGGACTGGCTCTCCGACCTTTTATTAGTGGAATTGTCATTGATGCACAGCTGGTTCTCCGAGTAGTATTGAAACTGGTCGCAGCGAAGATTCTCCGCCCACTAGATTTTTGTTGATAAATGCGAAAAATTAATCAAAAATTCAATAGAATAATGGTATTTATTAACATGCACTTAAGGTATATAACCATGTTTATGTAGCAAATAGTAGATTACACATATTAAATCTCTATTTATGTGTAACAACTTACACAATAAGTGATTTTTTATTTAGCCATTAAGTTGATAAAATGATAAATTAATAATTAGTAAAATAATTCTATGAAAATATAGACTTGGCATACATAGGTGCGCAACTTGAAAAATTCGGTCGGCCGGTGCAACTTAGTTTAACAAAAAATTTGCAACTTACTTTGGGTGAAAGTTCGAAGGACCAAAAAAAGGTCCCGCGAACCATTTTTGCTTGAATCTTCCCAATTCTTCTCCATTTTGCGACTTACCCCCTTGTTTTTCTCCAATTTTGCGACTTACAATGTTGATTTTGCTACTTTTATCTACAATTTTTGCGACTTACCTTGGTCAGCAACCAAATCAGTCAGCCAGATCAGCCGACTCGGCCAACTGTTGCGCATGTATGTTGGCATATTGCATAGGTATTCAATAAAAACTATAGTTTAATCAGGTATATAAAGTAGAATAAATTAAAAATTACTCTTTTAAATCACTTAATTCTAATATTCTAGATAGAAACATTGACAAAATATAATTAATTAAAAATATGTTGTTAAGTATACCTTTATTGACATTAATGACTTACATAATCCTAGGCATGATAATTTTTTGTCATCTGTAACTGAAAAAAATTTAATATCATTCAAAAGTTGCAAATTTTGAGTTGCTAGAAAAAAATATATTGTTGGGATTAAGCTTGGGATCCCATTCCAACTTTATTTATATAAATTATTTGCTATTGCTAGAAAATTGTCATTTATAGAATATAGTTTAATCAAATTAAATGAAAAAGCTATGCTTTGTATTTTTGATAAGTGGCAAAAAAGATTTTAATATTTACCTATGTAACCTATGTTTTAAAAATATTTTTTAATAATATATAGATAAACTGCATTTTAAAAAAGAAGATAGCAAAGAACAAGCTTTAAATCTAATTCATTAGGTAATAATTTTTTATTCAAGACTATTATTATAGAGAATAAAGATTACCCAAGAACAAGAAAACAAGAATTTTCCAGCATTCGTAACCCACACTAGAATTTGGAGTGCAAGATAGCTTTGGTATTGTACAATCAACTTAAATTTAGCATTAAAGGCACATAAATGAAGGCAGTTTTGACATAAAAAAATTATTGTTACCAAGAGCATGCAGCTTTGTTCTATGTATCTATTGCTGTTTGAGTTGATTTATAACATTCAAATTAATAATCATTTTAGAGCTCATACTTTTATTAAAAACTAATTATTGAATCACTTATATATAAAAATTTACAATCCTTCACTTTTGCACATTTATTTTTTTTTACAAAAGATAATAATTTCTTTTTTACCACAAATAAATACTTAACTTGCCTAAGTTTTTCAATGACATGGTAGTGCATGGCTAAAAAGTCAACTATTTGATAATATATATATTGGCAGTAGCTATAGGCCATATATGATGCCCAGCAACAATTTAAAAATAATGTTTTCAAGAATAGTATATAATTGACTCAGACATTGGCTATCATTTTGCTAGAACTTGGTTAATTAGTAATTTGTTTTACCCTGTTATAGAAATAGTTTGAAATAAATATGCAAAAATAAAGAATAGCCAAAATTTTCTTGTTTAAAAACATTTTTTAACTTTTTAAATACATTAATTAGCAAAAATAAAGTCATGATAAAAGCCTCAAGATAATAAATTAAACTAAAGATTAAAGATAAAAGCTTCATCAAATCTAGGTTTTTGTGTCACCAGTATGCCATGCCAATTTTAAATTTCAAATTGCATAATCAAATTTTGGCAATTACACCCAATCACATAATTGATTTTTACAATTTTTTGATAACTAAAATAAATAATAAACTTTAAACAGTTGTGACTTAATATATAATAATTTTTTTTCAAATTCAAGACAAAAGTCAATATCAAGAAAAATTATTATTTACATTTAGCATTAAATTAAGTGACAAACTTGATATAAAAGAATCCATAATAGCATAATCAAATTTTGGTAATCATGCCAAATGGCATAATTGGCCCAGTGAAAAAAAATCTAGCATCAAATAATTTATTGAAATATTAATATTTGAAGAACTCCTTAATTAATATTTATAGTTTCAATTTCAAATCTTAAATCTTTTTATTAAAAAATTATTCTGTGGTTAAAATTTTTTATTAAAGAATCTGCAGCAAATACATTAGGGCCTACAATTAATAAAAATTTACACAAAATACCCAGGGCCTAATTGAGTCAATAGCAAATGTTGATATAATATAGGGCTTAGACCTACTAAAAATGGCTTTAAACAACAAAATATCTTACCCTGAAGTTGAATCTCAGCATTACAGGCTCACATCGTTGCCTGTTTTCTTCACAGAGTGATCGACAAGGCTTCAAGTGGGCACGAAGCACATTGCACACAGGAAAATATAGCACACAAAGAAATAACTTTAGAGTTGGACTACATTTCACATTAATTAATGCTTTGTAGCTTTCAATGTCTCTGTCAGCCTCTTCTTGGTTTTGATGTCCGAGAATATTTGGAAAACTGGTCCGATTGTATGGCAAGTCAGTACAGACTTTTGACTGCAAAACCATGCATTCTTGCTTTTGCTCACTATATCTTCCGTCGGGATCCAGGTTCGATACCACAGTTGATGAGCACAAGCAAATAAAACTAAATAAATATGAGAAAGAAAACACGATTTTAAAAATCATAATAACTTTTGGTGATAAAAGCTATACTATGCTATAGTTAACTATTCAGAAAAATAAATCGCAGGTCGCAGCAGTGTTAAGTTCACAAGTTAAATTTTCTGGCATATCAGCCAACGAAGATGCACTCAAAGCAAAAAATAAAGCTCTACCTATCAATAGGCCTAAATCAAGGCAAAATTTAAAATTAAAGTCTTTTTCTTAATTAAAAGCACAGACCAGTTTCAAGTAATAAAGCTTTTGGTGGTCGTTTTATTCAGGGAGGGTTACAAAATCTGAATATTTTTCGTTTCAAATCTGATTTTCTACGTAGGTTATAACAATGTGACTTTGTTTTTTTTGTTTATTCTTAAGTAAGCTTTATAGAGACATAGTGAACGTCTTTTTAAGTTACAACGTTTTTTTAGATTTTAGATTTTTAAACCGACAAGACATTTTTTTCCACAGATACTTTATTTTAATTTGGCATGACACTGATCTTTTTTATTTTGTGGGACAATTTTTTGATTATAAGGTATTTATATGTTAATCAATGCTAGATCAGCCGTAATAATAGCTCCATGCCTCAAGGAAAATCAAGCTCACGTAGTTCTAAAGCTGATCATGAATCTGTGTCTCAGTAAGTTGCTTTAGAGAAAAAATCATCAAAAGATGCTTTTTTTAATGAGCTAAACCCTAATTGTACGATAGTAATGTCCATTTTTTATCTTAAGCATATGGACACAGTATTTGTTTTCGCAAGCTGATGTATTACCTAATGGTATAAATTATTGATTAAACAAGTTTTAACTGTTGACGTATCTTCATGGCAACGGGTTCATTGTCTGCGACTCATTCAATACTTATAGCTAAATGAAATTTTTAAATCATTTTACAGGCATTCTTCATATGGCGACTCTCTATCGTACACCTACAGCACCTATGGATCAGGATCCGAGCCTGATTATATTATGCTAGAGATCCGCATCAAGCAGCAAGCTGACGACATTGCTCATTTGCAAAGGTTGAATCGCAAACTTAACGAAGACTCAGAGCTAGAACGATCCCAAGGAATACAGCGATTGAGAAAGCTGGAGTCTGCAGCGAAGGCGGGTAAGCAAGCAAGCGATTTGTAAATTTCAGTAACTGAGTGTAAAAACCCGGCTATCTATTTCGATTAATAGTCGTTTTTTCATCGTAATTAAAATTATTCAGCCGAGAAGCGCATTCAAGAGCTCTCAGCTGAGTTAGCCAGATCACGTGAAGTTGTCAAACACTTTCAAGCACTTCAAGAACAACAAGAAAACGAAATACAAGAGTTTTACGCCAATAAAGAGGCTCAAGATGATCGCAAGAGAATTGAAGCAAGAATTCAGCAGCTGGAAGCAGAAATTGCTCATGGCAAGGAGGAAATCAAGAATGCCAACTACGAGAGCACGCAGCAACGGGCTGCTATCAGAAAGGCAGCTGAGGAGAAATGCATTTCACAGGTGAATAAATTTGAAAGGGTTTTTCTTTTAATAAATTTGACTTGCTTTGATGTTTCGTGGCTAAAGTACATCCCAATCTTTTTAAAATGGGAATCAACGCCGCTAAAATGGGAATCAGCGTCGCTAAAATGAGAATCAACGCCGCTAAAATGGGAATCAGCGTCGCTAAAATGGGAATCAGCGTCGCTAAAATGGGAATCAGCGTCGCTAAAATGGGAATCAGCGTCGCTAAAATGGGAATCAGCGTCGCTAAACTGGCAATTAGCGTCGCGAAAATTGGAATAAGCGTTATTAAAATGGGAATTTAAGTAGGAATGCATATCCAATCCTCTAAAATGTCACTACAGCGTCTCCTTGAGGCCAGTGAGAAGGAGCGTCGCGATCTTGAAAAGAAGCTGTTTGAACTAGAGCGTCTCAATGAGCGCCAAGAGAAAGCATTGGAAGGCGCAGCGCAGAGCTGGTTAAAGAAAAATCAGCAAATGGACGTTCTCTGCGAGGATCTTCGATGGCGAATGGTTCGGATTGTCAAAATCAAATTTTAGAAATTATTCAGAAGCGTTAACTGACTAAAGCCGCATTCAGATTGCAATGTTTTTTTTCAGGTGGACTCCAAAAGCGGCGCTGCACTTGGCGGTGGTCACAAGAAACGCGAAGCAAAATCAGCTGCTACAGGAAAGTCAGCAAAATCTGGAGCCACTTCTGCTGCAGCGCCAACATCCAACGCTGCACAGGCAAAAGTTGATAAACGACCAAAAACGACATCTTCGCATTCTTCAACACCAACACCAGCAGCAGCAGCAGCAACAGAAGTAGCAAAAAACAAAAAGACAATAGCAGCCAGTAATGACAGTTCCAGCAACCTACACAAGAACAATAGCAGCAAAGCTGCTAAAGATATCGCTAAGAAATAAAGGCTTTCCACTGATTTTAACAATATTTTTCGCTTAATTTTTTATCTTCCCTTAGATGCTGGTGCCAATTTGAAAAGAATTTTTTATACTGTGTTAATTACAGCTGTTTTGACTAATTTTATACTTGTTATATTTTTTTTTAAAAACTTATAAAATTTTTTCAATGTCACAAAAAATTGTTTTGTTCTCTAGTTAGTAGATAGATTTGCATTACTAGAAGTATCAAAAAAGTATTTCATTTTTAAATAATTAAACAATAAATTGATAAATGGCTTTACACGCTTCTTTTTTCTTCTTTTTTTCATTAAAATTCAGCTCTAAATATATTGTCATCTCTCTAGGTATTTCGAATTTTATTTAATATAGAGTACGATTTTTACGAACTATACGAGCGTAGTCGCTCATAATTACAGCCTGCAGATGCCTGAGGAAACTGTGGCATTTATCACTGGTGGCAGCACTGGCATTGGGCTATGCATTGCTGAAACATTTCTAAGGTAGAAAGCTATCAATAAAACCTTGCCGGAATACAAGATAAGGCTGTATGAAAAAATTGATCTTTTTAATTGCAGACTTGGCACCAAAGTATTCATTGTTAGTAGAAAAGAAGAAAATCTTCTAAAAGCTACTGACGCATTCAGAGCGGCTGGTTTTACAGAAGTTCAATTTGGCACTGCTGCTGTTGATGTTAGAAAGGTTTGTTAATAATTATCTTACCTTAAACCTTCCTTAGAAATTACCTTGACACACTTTGTTTGATCTTTATTTTCAGTTTTCTGAACTCAAATCTGCCGTGCAGGAGTGCCTGAACAAATTCAAACGTTTGGACTACTTAATAAATAGTAAGAACGGTTGAAAAATATGAGCTTCGTGTTTTAATTTTCAAATTTCAAATTTTTATGAATTGATAAATCCCTAATTTTGAAGTTCCTTAACAGACCCTAGCCTAACGTGAGTATCATTGGTTCTTCGATCGTTTAGCCCTATCTGTCTGTGTGTCCGCATAGCTGCCTATGTGTCTGTCTGTTACGTCTTCTTCTTCTGCTTTAACGATGATTCCTACCTCAAGGCTATCATCGGACATCAAAGTCTAAGTCGAAGAAGCTTTGTTTATTGTACCGCGGTTCACGGCTTATATTTGCCTCTAGCGAGCACACGCTGAGACTTGCTCCTTGAGCTACAGGTAGTTGTTGGCTCTTAAAGAAATAAAGATCATACCCTAGACAATAGACATGCAGGAGGGAAACTCAAGTGCATTAATAAAAGTTCATTCAGTATTTTGTCTATACATAACATTCCCCCCTTTGTCAATATAATTTTGTATTGTCAGTTATCCGGATTCTAACTATACTGTAAGCGATCCGGTCTTCTCAGTTTGCTTCGATCCCTCAGTGTCCTTGTGCCCACGCCGTCTGCTCCAGGGTCAGTGTCATCCTTGTCTGTGTCCGCTGCCTGAGACTCTCCTTGGCTTGGCACATCTGGGACCGGTTGAGTTGATTCGTCCTCTCGTCGCTTTTGCTCTGTGGTAATTGTGTCGCTCTGAACTTTCCAAGGAACCTTCAGAATAGGCGGTAGATGATGAGCCTCCGGTTTGTTGTGCCCAGGTAAATCTGCTCTGACGATTTGATCGACATGTCGCTTCCAGACTTGTCCATTGACCAGCAGTCGGTAGGACAGGGGTCCTGTGCGGGCGATTACCTTGCCGGAAATCCACCTGTTCTCTCGCTCCCTTCTGAAGTCCAATGTCAGAACTGAGTCGCCTTCTTGAAATTCTCGCACAGATGATCCTCTCTCGTGCTGTCGTTCAGTGACATCCGTCTGCTTGTTCAACACTCTAGAGTAGGCATCCGGCTTGAGAAAGTCCAACTGTGTCCTGCGATTGTAGCATAACATCATCTCTGCTGGTGTTCTACCGGTTGTTGAATGCGGTGTGCTGCGGTAGCGAAACAGGAAGTTCTACATGCTCAGTATTGGATCACCGTGAGTCTTAATTCCAGCTTTGATTGCAGACTTTGCTGTTTGCACCATTCTTTCACTCAGTCCGTTGGTACGCGGATGTCCTATAGCTGTCAAAATCTGTCGAATGTTATTCCGCTCCAGGAAAGCACGGAACTCAGCTGAGCAGAACTGACTACCGTTGTCACTCAACACTTGCTGTGGAATGCCGAATCGTGCGAAAGTTTCCCGTAGACATTCAATCGTCTTACTAGTAGTTGCGTGTTTCATTGGAAAGATTTCAACCCATTTGCTTGTTGAATCGACCACGACGAGCCAATAGTATCCATGGAATGGTCCCATAAAGTCCAGCTGAATCCTCGTCCATGGCTTTTCTGGCCACACCAAAGGATGAATTGGCGCTTGTGCAGGCAGATTTCTCTGCAGCTGGCAGCCTTCACAACTTCGGACTAAGGTCTCAATAGACTTGTCTATTCCTGGGAACCAGACATGAAGTCTCGCAATCGATTTCATGGCAACAATGCCAGGGTGTCCATCGTGAAGCAACTCCAGGACAATTTGCTGCACACTTCTCGGGATAACTACTCGCAGACCCCAGAATAGCACTCCTTCCTCAATGCACAGGTCGTTTCTCTTCCGGAAGTACTGTTCCAAACTTGATTCACAGGTCTCTGGCCAACCGTTCTGGCAGTAACAAACAACCTTCCGAAGATCAGCGTCCTTCTGAATCGTCTCCGCAGTGATTGGTAGCATTTCCAACCTGACTTGTAGTACTTGATCGCTACATGTGTCCATTGCTTGCACTGGTAGTCGTGAAAGAGCGTCAGCATTCGAATGCTCTTCTGTCCTTCTGAACTTAATGGTGTACTGATGAGCTGAGAGTAGCACGGCCCAGCGCTGAAGTCAGCTTGCTGCGATGCTCGGAATGTCTTTCTTGTCTCCGAAGATGGTCAATAGCGGCTTGTGATCAGTGACTAGCACAAAGTGATGTCCAAATAAGTATTGATGGAACCGCTTCACTCCAAAAACGATAGCCAAAGCTTCCTTCTCTAGCTGAGAGTAGTTCACTTCTGGCTTGGAGAGTGTCCGCGAAGCGTATGCAATTGGCTTTTCATCACCATTTGGCATCACGTGAGATATGACACAGCCGATTCCATACTTCGAAGCATCTGTTTGTAGAACAAGCTGCTTAGCTGGATAAAAATGTGCTAAAACTCTGTCAGAAGTTAGTGTGTCCTTCACCATTTTAAATGCTGCACTGCACTCTTCACTCCAGTGAAACTTAGCATCCTTGCGTAACAATCTGTTCAGAGGAACCAGGATCGACGAAAGATTCGGAATGAACTTGGCGTAGTAATTTATCATTCCAATCAGTGATCTTACTTCGGTGACATTCGTTGGTGTTGGGGCTTCATGAATTGCCACGACTTTCTCCTCTGATGGGTGAATTCCATTTTCGTCTATGACATAACCCAAAAATTGAACCTTAGCAATTCGGAATTCGCACTTCTTCTTGTTCAGACGTACGCCATATTCTGAGAGACGTTCCAAAACAGCTTCCAACCTTTTGTCATGGTTCTCCAGACTCGTTCCAGACACCAGGATGTCATCTATGTAGACCACAACGTTCAAACCTTGCAAAATTTTCTCCATGGCTTCCTGAAATTGTGCAGGTGCTGATGCCAGTCCCATTGTGAGTCTATTGTACTGGAACAGTCCGAGATGCGTGTTGATAGTCGCAAACTTTCTGCAGGTCTCTTCTAGTTCGAGCTGTAGAAATGCTTGAGAGATGTCTAGCTTCGAGAAAATTTTTCCTCCATTCAAGGTAGCAAAGATTTCCTCCGGGCGCGGCAGAGGGTACTTGTCAACCTCCAGTTGGGGATTCAAAGTCCTTTTGAAGTCTGCGCATATCCTTACGGATTTTCCATCGCGCTTCAGAACAGGAACAATTGGAGATGCAAAATCTGACGCATTCACCTTTTTAATGATTCCTTGGGATTCCAAACTCTTCAGCTCGTCCTCAATCAGGCTTTTGATAGCAAATGGTACTGGCCGACACTTACAAAACTTTGGCACAAAGTTCTCCTTCAGTACCACCTTTGCCTTCAATCCTTTGATGGTGCCTAAATTGTCAGAAAACACTTGATTGTATCTGCTTAACAGACGCTCTATGGGCAGAGCCAAAGTTGTCGACTTCACTTTAGCGAACTTGTCCCAGTCGATTCTGATTTTAGAGAGCCAGTCTCGTCCTAGAAGGTTTACTCTGTCTCCCTCAACAATCAGAATACTGAGCCGGTGGTGCTTGTTGTCGTGACTCAGTACGTCGACCAACGCCTCGCCCAACACCGGAATCACATGATCGGTGTAGCTGGACAGCTTAGTTGTAGTTTCTGACCATCTCAATCGTAGACGCTTGCAGGTGTTCTCATTGATCAGTGTTTTGTCAGCGCCAGTATCCACTTGAAATCTCACAGTTTGCCCATTCAGCTGCAGATCGCACTCGTACGGTGGACATGTCACTCGCGCAATGTTTCCTGCTGAAAGTACAGTCCTAATCTCGTCGCAATGTCTTCCGCGTCCATGACTCGTGCAGACTGAACTAGTACTGCTTGGCGAACTGTCTCTGTTTCGCGAATAGTGCACTTTGCTGTGCCTCCTATACTTTGCAGAGCTGTGTCGCTTCCCATGTCCGGAATCCTTGGTCTTGTTCCGTGTGCGGCATGCGTCTTCGTGGTGTCCCACTCGACCGCACTTGTTGCAAGTATTTTTCTGATTTGGACAGTTTCTTGCCCAGTGATCTCGTGCGTTGCAGCGAAAGCATCCTTGTTGGCTGTGGTTCTTTTTCTCCTGCGACTTCCCAGCTGACTGTGGCCTTGTTGCTTTAGAGAAGTGAACACTGCTGCCGACTCCTGATGAAGAAATGGTCGCCACTCCCTTCTCTGCTGCTTCCATAGCAGTTGCTAGGGCAAGTGCGGCGGGCAGTGTGAGTTTCCCCTCTTGCAACAACCGCTGTTGCATAAGCCTGTTCCTGAGGCCAACGACGAATCTGTCTCTCAGTGCCTCATCCAGGAACTTGTCGAATCCACAAGTTGAAGCCAACTTCCGCAGACTAGCCATAAAGTCATTTACAGTTTCACCTTCGTGCTGCGTTCTGCTGTTGAAATTGAACCGCTCGACAACAACTTTAGGCTGGGGATTGAAATGTTCCCTGAGAGCCTTGACCTGATCGCCGTATGGCGTTTCCTTTGGTTTCTTCGGTGACAGTAGGTTTCGAAGGAGCTGATAGCAGTCGTTTCCTATCACTGTTATCAGAGTCGCTCTCTTCTGCGCCTCCTCATTCACCTTGGTCACAACGAGGAATTGCTCGAGTCTCTCTTCGTAGGCTTCCCATTGATCCGGTTTAGCCACGTCGAATTCGGATATTTTACAACTCGTCGCCATTGTTACGTCTTCTTCTTCTGCTTTAACGATGATTCCTACCTCAAGGCTATCATCGGACATCAAAGTCTAAGTCGAAGAAGCTTTGTTTATTGTACCGCGGTTCACGGCTTATATTTGCCTCTAGCGAGCACACGCTGAGACTTGCTCCTTGAGCTACAGGTAGTTGTTGGCTCTAAAAGAAATAAAAGATCATACCCTAGACAATAGACATGCAGGAGGGAAACTCAAGTGCATTAATAAAAGTTCATTCAGTATTTTGTCTATACATAAAACTGTCTGTCTGTCTCTGTCTGAGTGTCTGACTGTCTGTCTGTCTGTCTGTCTGTCTGTCTGTCTGTCTGTCTGCCTGCCTGTCTGTCTGTCTGTCTATCTGTCTGTCTGTCGGTCTCTCTATCCGTCTATTTAACCCTCCAGCTGAACGGCTTTGCCTGGAAAAAAAGCTTTTTTATGGATCCCTATTTTGTGCCGAATCATTGTTTCTGTTATATAGTCCAGTGCTTGATGTTAATGAACTCTTATAATAATTTATTTCATTGATGCTGGAAGTTTCCATACTAAATTATGGCTGAGCTGAAATAATATAGTACATCAGAAGACTCACTTTAAAATTAGATAGAGATAACTTAAAGAGTCAAGGAGGTTGGCGGCCCTTGTCTATGAGTTGGACATCGCTTCTAGCTTCCATGAGGTTGCTTTTGACTGCCTGAAGACAAAGGCTTGAGTATTTTTCTCAGTTTTTTCTTCATTTTTAGTTCGGCTATCCAAAGCACCAATTTTTAGGGGCATATAGTCGCCCTAATAGGGACCTAACCGACTGAGAAAGTTCTGCTGCGATAATCTGTCCCACTCGCACCCATTATTTAAGCCGAACCCAAGGCCTTAACCCACCCATACAATTCCAAGGCGCCGCCGGAAACTTTATGTGTCCGGCAGCCAGCCTCACGCCGAACGGGTTTCGCACGGTCATCGAAATCGATCTGATTGGCACTTTCAACGCTATTCGCGCGGCATTTGACGCGTGGATGGCCGACCACGGCGGCGTTGTTGTCAACATCACGGCGACGCTGCATCTGGCGGCGGTGCCAGGCCAGGCTCACGCCGGCGCCGCCAAGGCCGGCATCGACGCCCTCACCAGACACCTCGGCGTTGAATGGTCGTGCCGACCGAAGCCTGTCCGCGTGGTTGCCGTTGCGCCCGGTCCAGTTACCGACACACTCGGCTTTGACAAGCTCGGCGGAGCTGGACTAGATCCGCGCTACCTAGTCACCAAGCAGGAGGTTGCCGACATTGTTGTCCGAGTGCTGTGTCGTGTCGACCAAGTCGCCGGTGGTTCGGCATTCAATGCGCAGACTCTGGTGTTGGACAGGGCCCAGCATCTGGCGTTTGCGTATTTTGACTCGAGCATGCCGAAACTCTGATTGACAACCATGATATAGTGCGTTGGGATCATGTTTTAATCATGAAATTTCTATAAAACTTGAGTAATTTTTCGATTTTGCTAGTCTTTGTGGAAATGAAAACCAATTGTCATTAATTTTTGCGGGCTTGTCAAGGAAAATTCTGGGCATCAATGCAGGAAATCATGCCCCAAAAAAAATCCAACAGATTGTGTGTTTTTATTTCAGTTTAACGGTAGACAACAATAAAACAATTCAAAACACTTGGGGTTCGTATGCAAGAGATACTAGAATTAGTTAGACAAATCAAATCCGTTCTACAGTTAACCCTGAAATCCACTGAACTTGAACTTGCAGTTGTTAAAGGTTCCTGACATATTCACTGACACAGTTGGCAGTGGTGCAGCTTCCTTCACTTGTCCTCCCGTCTGGAGCGTCTGGTTGGTAGTCGAAGACTCCTTTATCGAAATGACACCAGTACCACCGACACGTTGGAAGGACACACTTGACGAAGTGGTCTCCACGCTCAAGGCCTCTGACATTGTTCGGAAGTCCACGTCTCTTCTCATTCTTGAATAGCGATCGACGCTCTCTGGGTTCTTGTGTCCAGTGTTGCTTGCAATGGCGGCATTTGAAAACCCATGCTCCTTCAGCACCGTGACATGAGTCACCCGGATGCAGTGATTGGTGTAGCGCTTGGAGAGCCCCAGATCAGCAGACAACTGACTCATTAGTTGGTCAATTGAGTTCTTTCCTAGCGTACGAGTGGCACAGTACCAACGCTTCTCCAAAAGACCCTTTGAAGAATTCAGACACGGTTTGGGAAAGAGAGAGTCTATGTTTAACTCCTCCAAGCATTGCAGGTACTTCCTGAGGGCACTGACTGGACAGTTCCTGTTGACAGAGTCCGAATACATGCGAGCCTGCTTTGCGTCATGAAATTCCGTCTGCTTCAGAGACGCCTTTGAGTTCTTGCTCAGAAGGTCATGATTCAAGGCGACATAGTCTCGGCCATCAGAGTCGACTAGAAACACGAAACTGGCCTTCGTCAGTGTCGGCAGAGTCTCCCGTCCACGCAAGCCAAAGTAGTAGATCAAATGGAACGTGACCTCCTGTTGAAGTACGACACCATTTGACCGGTCGAAGTAGTCCATGATCTTCAGTAGATCTGCCTTCTCAATGACGGCAAACTGATCTCGAGCCTTCGGTTGGTTGGCTTGTTTGTACCTTTGCACCATCGACACCAGCATCCGATTGGCACCAGCAAAAGCCTGATCCGCGATAATGTTAATATCCGGACGATTAAGGCAGAAAAAGCGGTGCAGTCCCGCTCTGATGCAAATCAGACTTGCCGGAGCGTAGAACAGGTTATCCTTTGTCCTCAGAGTAGAATAGAAGAACCGGATGTAATTGCACAGAATCGACTTGGGAACACTCATCAGGTCGGAGGACAGCTTGTTCTCTTCCAAAAAAGCCTTGAAACGACGAACGTTATCTTCCATCTGCCGTGCAGAAGATTCGGGTATTCCATTACGCTCGATCTGCTTCAACTCTTCAATTACTTCGTTAGGAATGTCGAGAATCTCCTCCGATTGAATTTTGCGAGCGAATTCTTCGCTTAGTTCCTCCAGGAACCGATCGTTTGACTCCCTAGTCACCCATTCGAGCTCTTCAGACGATATGCCAGAAACCAACTCGTCCGGCAAATTAGACAAACGAAGCATGACTTGAACTTGATTCTTCCAAATTCGCTCGCCCTCTCTTTAAACCGTGTTTCAGTTGCAACAGCAGCCTAAACTTCTCTATGTCTATGGCCAAAGTTTCACCAAACTCATCCCTCCCTGCCTCTTTCTTGGCAGCTATTGGCTGACCAAAAGTTGTCTATGGTTTAAGTTCACTAAGAGTTGACCCCACTAAACACTGGGCCTGAAATCTTTAACACTGAGCCCGGAATCTTCGACATTGATGCCCGCAATTTTCTTCCATTAATGACAATACTAGTAACATATAATTTGTGTGTATATTGATTCATTATTGACGAAACACTTCCTTTTAAATTGGTGCTCAATTTTTCTCTTAAAATAAAGACTTCTAATGAAGTCATAAAGACTACCGACAAACTATACTTAGCTGCAACCGTTTAAAAAAATATTTTTTTACTTTCTTTAAATTTTACTGGCTGATTCATGTCATCCACATTGGGTGATTGGCATTATCTTTTACTCTACTTAACGAAAGTAGTATTAAGTTAAGTTAAATCTGCAGGAGGGCTGCAGGCACTTTGACGCTTGAAGCGACATCGTCCCACAACCAGCGACTGGGCATGACTGTCCATTGCGCTGACTCCTGAAGCGCGTTCAGTCACACTAAATACGGTATGCAGGCATAGACACACACACACAGGCCGGCACCCAGTCACGCACTCACATAGGGTGTACAAGCGGTAGTTCCAGGAATGTACAGTCTCTATGCCTTGGGGGGTTGCCCTCATGGGCGTAAATTGCACAACTGGCCCAAAGCCCAACCAATTCGTGCACAAGGCTCCAAATTAATGTGACCCTGCACACGAAACCGCGCTAGGGAAAATAAACGACCTACAACGCGGGTCGGACCTGGACCAGTGGCACACAAGGCAGACGCGCTAGACCGCCGAGCCACTCGCCCCCACGAAAGTAGTTATAACGAGCGTAATGTTTAATTTCCAAAATTTCTAAATTTCCTACCAAACTATGCAGTAGAATTTTATGTCGGTCAGACGTTGCAAACAATTGGAGACGTCAAATTTCACCACTTAGCATCTGTGGGGTCACGTGTCTGGGTGGAGCAGCTAGGTCTCATGATAAGAGACGCCAGCGAGAAACGGACACGTAGAGAGTTGACACCTCCGTCCCGAAACTGGGTGTCGACTGCATCAGCATACAGTTATTTAGAAACCTTGAAGTTATCAGAGTTGTATTCTCAATGTATTCTCGATTTAAAGTCATATAGTCCGTATATACTGGAACACTTCAGGAACTATAGATGTTACAGTCAACAAGCATATAGCTTGAGAAAACTTTAGCGTGGGGTTCTTGCATGGTTGGACTATGATTAGGAAACGTACAGATGCACTATTATTTTACCAAGCGGTTATGAATGCGGTAAAGGGTACCACGCTGCTGCTCTTGATTGCATTGAAGTATGCATGTAAAAATTTTCAAAATCGAAAACCATGGAATTGTGCAGGCAAATACTTCTGGCTAGGCTAGCCAGTGGCTAGGGCATCCGCCTTATATGATCGTAAGGTCACGGGTTCGAGCCCCGGCTCTAGGAGAAAATTTTTGCCCTAGAGTGATGCACTGAATCCAGAATTTCTATTAGTCCAGCCAGCTGAGATCTGGTAATAGTTTGAGCTGGGTAAAGGGGATTTCTGGAATGGAGCTCGAAAGAGCCAGCCACACCAAAGTAACTGCGATCGACAAACCATCATCGGCCTAGTTGACTAGAAACACTAAGACATTCCATCCAACTCTCACCAGAGAGGTCCTGGGGATCAAGCCGATCCCAGTTAGTTTGGTCCGGCTCGCTCTTTCGAGAGCCATTCTAGGTTGGCATCCCCTTTAGAGTGGGTGAATTGCGGCCCCTCCAGCCCGTCAGGACTGATCAGCTGTACACAGCACTCGGATGCGCCGCGCAACTAGCTGCGGCTGTGCCTGTGCCGTGGGCTGTACATCTGGTCGAAAAGGGACGTGCTTATTTCAATAACACATGTAATAAAAATATGATCAGGAATATTCAGACTTTATTGCGTATAAGTTGTGCCCAAATTATTACTGACACCAACTCGCCAGTAAAAAACCTACAGACGTATCTTGTAGGAAAAAGGCAGAGTTGAGCTTTTTTATTAGACAGAAAATTCTTGAGATTATGTCATTGATGTAGCTAAAGTTTGATAAACATTTGTCTGCTCCAGTGGAATGACCAAACCTCCAATTATGTGCGATAAAAAATTCAGCTTGAATTTCCCATACTTCCGTCAAAATTATTGCCAAGCTCTCTCCGATTTTCGCAAGCAAACTCAGCAAGAGCCGCCCAGCAGACGCACCACCGCAAAGCCGTGCTCCCCGCCTGAGTTGCCGCCCTGCGTGGCCTCGCAGCCGCTGCCGCCGCAGAAGGAGCCGCCGCCGCCGCCGGCGTGGTCGCTTCGAGCCCCGGCGCCGCCTCCGCTGTAGCCGCCACCGGCTCCGGCCGCTCCTTTTTCAGAGGCCGCGCCTCCGCCGCCGCCCCCACCGAAGCCGCCGTCCGCTGGGCTGCCGTCTCCGGCGCTGCCGCCGACCCAGCCTTCGGTCCGACTGCCACCTCTGTCACCGTATTTGGAGCTCGTGCGGGCGCTCACAGGCCTGCCCAGCCAGCCGGCTCCGCAGCCTCCCGGATTGCGGTCGCAACTTGCACTGGCCTGATCGTTGCTCCCCGGATATCCGTTTTTACCGCCCAAGCCAATTCGTTCAATCTGAAATGATTTTTGACACATTTTTATAACTACTGTTCGTAGGGCTAAAGTTTCATTTGATTTTCAAAAGTAGTTTTAAAATTTAATTCGTAACTTTTTCTTGCCATAACAGGCAGTGAAACTCACTTGTGGTGAACCGTAGGAGTCGGTGCCATTCTCACCGGCTTCTCCCGGCCTGCCTGGAAGTATAATAAAGACACAAATGATACCGTGAGAAAGATTTTTACAACTAGATTTTCGGTTGTACGCTTGTAAATTTGCATTCAAACTAAGAAGAATTGAGTCCTATAAAATTTTAAAATACGCTCGTAGTAAAAAATATTTGAGGAGATTTATTTTTGCTTAAGTAGCTGTAACTATTATTAGCTTGAATGGACACTTAGTTTGTAGCGGCTTAAAAGAAAATAAGAGCAAGGCGGTGGCTCACTTTCTTTTGTTTGTTTTTTTGGATATTGCTTGCGGGGCAAAGCAGTCTTGGATTTCGCTAGGATTCGCGGGTTTATTCATGCATGAATTTTAGATTTACGGAAATTTATGGAAATTTGCGTGCAGTAAAACAAAGGTTGTTGCAATATTCTTAGGTAACTAGCTGGGTCTTATTGTACAAGTAGAAAGTACATGTAATTTTATGTGCTGGGAAAATATCTGTCGCTCAATTGATGACATATTTACCGATGAGAGGTTTCTACTGAAGTAGAAAATGCGATTTGACTCATGATTTTGCGGAAAATTTCTAGAATGATGCGGTAAGGACGTAGCAAGGTCACTACAAGTTAATCTGTTTTAGTTTAAAAAAATTCAGCATATCTACTCATGAAGTTTGAACTCTCAGCACTCGCGATGGGTCGAAAACATCGAAGTGATCGAGAATTCTGATTAGAATGTACATATTTGATACTCGCTGCCTCTCTACGCTCCGATCATTGGCTCCTTGTATACGAGCTCTTTGTTTTCCGTATGCTGAAGCAGGATGCTTCCCTCGTATTTTCGAGGATGCGAAGAAACGCCGTTCGATAAGAGTAAACTACCACACGGGAATTACGGTAAAAAAATTACACATGAGTACTAACGTGCCTAACCCGTGTTAGCGAACTAAAACTAGCTTTGTTGTACGCCGATTCCCCTAGGACCCATCATCCCAAGAGAGTCGCATTAAAAAAAAGATGTTTGCGCTGCAACTGACCTAACGGTAAGCACAGGCCTTGATTGTCGAAACCACTGCGTTCGTTAAAGGTCGAATTGACGGAAAAGAAACTCACCATGATTTCCATACGAGGCGCCCCCGCCGCCGCCAGCAGCCATCAGCAACTGATTGTCCGACGTCCGGTACACGAAGCTGCCGCCGCCTCCGCCGCCGCTGCCGTAGCTGCCGCTCTGAGCCGGGCCTCCCGCCTGACCGACCACGATGGACAGCTCGGTGCCGGCTGTCAGGCTGACGTTGCCAGCGACCGCGGCTCCTCTGCCACCGAGCCTGGCAGGGCTGACGTGGGTGTTGTCTCCTCCTTTGGCTCCGGCGATCTCGATGCGGTAGCAGCCGGCCACTTCGATGCTCATGTGCTGGATGGAGCCGTTTTTACCTGTTCCAGTGTCTGAAACGCCCAGGTACATGTACACTGCCTTGCATTTATTTTCCAAGGAGTTGAGAGCCCTGCAATGCAGAAATTTAAGTTATTCCAATTGTTTCAAAGCTCTCACTGGTGAACACGCGGGTCACATTGTTGCTCGCTGACGGCTTCATCAGATCCTTGAAGTTTTCCAGTTTCAGAGAGACCGACCCGACCTCCGCGCCGAGGTATCGCCAGTCCCTGGTCCCGCCAGATCCTTCAGACGCATCCAGCGTGACCAGCTGGCACAGGCGGCTGCTCTTCCACCAGGTCAGGGCGGCGCAGCCTCTCATCTTGCACCGGAAGACGCATTCCTGCACCGAATCGACACCGGAGACGTTGAGCACTTCGCTGCCGACAGTCGAGTTGATGACGAGGACGCCGTGATGCTGGACGTAGCGAGTTCGATTGTAGACGCCTGCATTGGGCACAGAAGTAGAGCAAAGACAAAGAAAACTACTGTGCTTTGGAGCACTTGTTTTTCGGAACATTTATGTACTTGCTTATTCGTAGGGATTTATGTAGGCAAATTTGAGAAATAAATCGATGCTTACCTTCAGTAGCCGCGAAGATAAAACAACTTATGATGGTAGTGCAAATAAGTAGAAGGTATTTTAAGCTGAGCATTATGGCAGAACGTGGTATAAAAGTTTCTGTCAATGATACTGATATAGAATGGTCTTTAAATGCATTTGCACGATCTATTTGAGGATAAAATATCCCTGCTGCCAAATTGCATTTGAATTTCACTTTCTTGGGCTTCCTTTCCCATAGCTAATGGTCTGTGCAAATCGATGCAATCCATTACTGCACGTGTCATTTATCTGTTCTAGGCAAACGCATGGCTGTTCCCGTTGTTTTTGCTAATAACTTAGGCTATTTACATTTATTGGCTAGGTTGGCACTGCACTGCAATCAAACCGATCATGTAACATGTTGCTAAAAGCAATACGCTTGCACTGTAACTAAAAGCAAGCTTTTAAAAAGCTCATTTTAAATATCTTGCAGCCATTTAAGTACGAGTAACTACTGTACCAATACTACATGTAGCTATATTGGCTACAAATAAAGTAAAAATTGTCTCAAGGAAGAATTTTCATTGTTAATCAATGCTATCATCTTAAGCACAGAAGGAGAGAGATATCGAGGTTTTTATTGATATTTTGAGTTTGGTTACTTTAAACTCTACACTTGCTACTGATCGGTAGATCGAACATACTACTTAAAAGCAACTGGCATGAGCAAGCACGGGAAGAATGATTTTTTTCTTTTCGCGAATCTTAGAGCAGGATTCGACACTAAGGCAATCAATTTTAACAAAAATTCTAAAGAACATCAAATAAATTTTTTGTCTGGACTAATCACTTCCAATGCACTTGAAGAGAGAAATGCAGAATATCATAGTTTATAATTCATGATTGTGTTTTTTTACTTGACACATGCGTTGATATTACTAATAGTAGCATTCGTACTTTCGTTACAAAAAAAGTGAACAAAGCAAACGGGAAGCAGACATGTTAAAACACTAGACGCATAATAAATAAAAATATAAAAATTGGTGAATCAGTCAGCTCCGACTGACATCATTTGGTGTCACTCTGAGAGTGGCGCCGCTTTGAACTTCGCCTAGTCACGCCACCAACAGTAGTCGGACCCGCGAGCTCGGGATTAGCTAATTCCGGTCGCCCCCTATGCTTCCTATTTAAAGACAGCTCAAAGTGCTTAGGAAACAGGTAGGGCAACATGCCGGACAGCCGGGGCAAGCGTTCCAGATCCCCATTGCGCAACGAGACGCACATGTGATCGTAGGCGAATCCCACATTGGGTCCGAATTCGTCCGGTTTTGGCACGGGCAGAGCGCAGGTGTAGCGGCTGCTAAAGTGCGTCAGTACAGTGTACCTGGCGCGCATTGAGGCTGCTTGGGACAGGGCCTGGCCTACTGTGGAGTGCCGCTTCTGGCGCGCCTCCCACTCTAGATGGTCCTGAAAGTGTAAGAGCGGGGCCTCTGATTCGTTATCTATTTTGGATATCTGTCGCAAATTGTCTTATCAGTAGCTAACTAACCTCAAACGTGGCCTCATGAATTAGCAGGTCGCAATTGCGTCCACCTTTAACCAGACTAGTACAGGGCACCGTGTCGCCGCTGTACACAATTTTCCAACTGCCATTGTTGTTGGTGCCTTCGATGGCGAAACCGAATGCTACGCTAGTTGAATGCAGCACCTGGATTACTTCTACCTGTGTCGGGTTTGATTGGTTTAATAGTAAAAAAATATCCCACGCATACGAGGATTTCAAATACCCACTGCCTATTTCACGATAGTTCCCAAACTGAGTGACTGATTTCCGCAAAAATCCACCATCAGCGATTCTAATGCAGCGAGCGCCATCTCGCGACTCTGTCGTCTTTTCTTTATCAAGGCCCTAAAACCAGGGTAGTGCACCATGTTTAGCATTCAGCACTGTCTGAACGACCTTCGGGGCCTTCAACGGAGTGCCATCACTAATATCGTGGTGTTAAAATACTTAAGATACAGTTAAACTAAAGCTAAATCTGTAGGAGGGCTGTAGGCACCTTGACGCTTGAAGCGACATCGTCCCACAACCAGCGACTGGGCATGACTGTCCATTGCGCTGACTCCTGAAGCGCGTTCAGTCACACTAAATACGGTATGCAGGCAAAGACACACACACACACGGTGCGCAACGGAATTCCAGTATAGCACCCAGTCACGCACTCACATAGGGTGTACAACCGGCAGTTCCAGGAATGTACACTCTCTATGCCTTGGGGGGTCGCCCTCATGGGCGTAAATTGCACAACTGGCCCAAAGCCCAACCAATTCGTGCACAAGGCCCCAAATTAATGTGACCCTGCACACGAAACCGCGCTAGGTTCGACCCTACAACGCGGGGTCGAACCTGGACCAGTGGCACATAAGGCAGACGCGCTAGACCGCCGAGCCACTCACCCCCCATTTAAGATACAGTAGAAGTACGATAAAATTACTTATAGTAATATAGGAAACACCTGCATTAAACAAACCTTATCCAATCCGGGAATATTTTTGACAAATTTTCCGCACTGCTCCCGTTTCTCGGCTGCGAGAGGCCAGTGAGGCGCAATGCCAGTCAGTATCTCGGCCCAGAATAATCTAAATAGAATTTAAACAATTGTTAAAAATCTAACTCACAAAAAATAATAATCGATACATATCGGTAGCTACTCACTCAAGATCTTTCACATCAACCACGCCGTTAATAGCGTCAATAGTGGAGTGATTAGCGAATAAGTCTAGCCAACGGGAGAAGCCGTGCGGTCCGATAAAGGCGCACGGTGAAGGCGATTGGCCAATCTGATCGAACGCACGGTGACGAGCTTTTAGCAGGCTGAAAATTCCCTGCATGCGGAGCGCGAGAGCTTCACTAGCAACTATTCAAAACCATAAATGTATCTATTAAAAACAGTCCCATAAATCATTAAAAAAATAGCCTACACTCTGATGATCCAGATGCATGTGCGATACGCAGATAGCCTTAATTGAACGCAGCACAGCCTGACAATCCGAATCGCCGTAGAAATTCATCAATTGCAACAGGGTACCCTCGCCGCAGTCTAGCAGTAGTTTGCTATCTTCGCTGAAATGCGTTGGATTATTCAGGAAATATATCATATAAAATTTGGAATATTATCTTTTGGGGCTGTAATAATTCCGGCGTTATTAGATATGTTAAAAAGTTAAATCTGCAGAAGGGCTGTAGGCACTTTGACGCTTGAAGCGACATCGTCCCACAACCAGCGACTGGGCATGACTGTCCATTGCGCTGACTCCTGAAGCGCGTTCAGTCACACTAAATACGGTATGCAGGCATAGACGCACACAGGCCGGCACCCAATCACGCACTCACATAGGGCGTACAAGCGGCGGTTCCAGGAATGTACACTCTCTATGCCTTGGGGGGGGGGGGGGGGGGGGTTGCCCTCATGGTCGTAAATTGCACAGGAAACCGCGCTAGGGAAAATAGCCAACCTACAATGCGGGATCGACAACCTGGACCAGTGGCACACAAGGCAGACGCGCTAGACCGCCGAGCCACTCGCCCCCCTCGTTATTAGATATGAGGATGTGATTGTGAAATTGCCGACTAAACGACAAAAATACTAGTTGTTAACTGTAACAACCCCTTGCACTGTTTACAACTTCGGAATGGTCAGCGAGTCCCTACACCTATTTTTTTTAAAGAAATCTTCGCCAAGGCCTTTTTCCCGCAGATTTTTGACCGTATCATTTTGGTCATTGGTAAACTCGCAAAAATTCTTCGCAAACCCGTAATTATGGCAATTCGACTGCCAAGTCTAAAAAAGTTCTTAATCAGACAGTACTGTTGTACCCAAGTTAGCATCTCCGTTGGATGCGAAGTGCCATTTGACTGTACCTAAGTCTCAGTGGTTAAAGGAAGAAAGAACATGATGTTCTTGATTGACTATCGCTGTTTTTCGCTGCTCTGTCAAATAAATTTGTAGCTGTTCTTTTTCCACTTGGAAGTAGTCAATTTATGCCTTCGACGAAATTTATTACTTTTATCATTTTTTCGCTTCTTTAATAATAATAATAATTATTATTATTATTAATAGCACCCAGTATAGCACCCAGTCACGCACTCACATAGGGTGTACAAACCGGCAGTTCCAGGAATGTACACTCTCTATGCCTTGGGGGGGTCGCCCGTACCGTATCATTTCTTTGCCGTACCGTTTCTTTGCTTTAAATAGAAGCAAAGAAACAGAAAATGAGGCAACTAATCACCAATTTAGCGAGATTTACGCAAAATTAGTACGAGACATTTTTGGCTCACCTGACATGCAACAAAATGCCCGATACGTTTCGATATTTAGACGGATTGGACGATATCGTGCCTAGAAACTGCACCCAAGGAAAACTCTTAGGCAAGGATGGGGTGAGCCTACCGGCGCTTTTAAACTGCGCCAGCTTCCTATCGAATTCTTCTTTAGTGATGAAGGACTCATCCTTGTCGAATATCTTATTGCGCATGCTCTCCTCAGTGAAGGGTGACACGTTGCTCCAGTTATTATAGACTGCCGACTCGATTTCGGCGGTTGGAATGGAGTCGTTGGACAACTTGTACTTGAAACCGATAGCCGGTCTGACGAAGTAATCCTGCAGGATACATTAGGTATAAATTACGGATGGAAAATAAACTCAAATTTAACTCCCGTTTCAAGCCTGCATAAACAATCATAAAAGTGCCTGACCTGATAAACTGAGCAGGAGACAGCTGAATCAGGAAATTCTGCTGCTTTCACGCCGCTATTGCTGTCTGCCGTTGCACCATCCGCGCTGCTGGCAGCAGGAGCACCAGAGTTGGCGGAATCAGCGGCAGAATCGGCCCCTGAACTCGAAGCGCCAGAGGTTTCAGCTTCATTCTGCAAGCGAATCATTACGTTATTTGCTAGTCGGCTAGCAAATTACGCTAGTGGGACATCTAACGCTAGTGGGACGCTAGTGGGACATCTAACACAGCCTGTGTGTGTGCGACACTGCCTGTGTCCTGTGTGCGACACTGCCTGTGTCCTGTGTGCAACACTGCCTGTGTCCTGTGTGCGACACTGCCTGTGTCCTGTGTGTGTGTGACACTGCCTGTGTCCTATGTGCGACACTGCCTGTGTCCTGTGTGTGTGTGACACTGCCTGTGTCCTGTGTGTGACACTGCCTGTGTCCTGTGTGTGACATTGCCTGTGTCCTGTGTGTGTGTGACACTGCCTGTGTCCTGTGTGTGACACTGCCTGTGTCCTGTGTGCGACACTGCCTGTGTCCTGTTTGTGACACAGCCTGTGTGTGTGCGACACTGCCTGTATCCTGTGTGCGACACTGCCTGTGTCCTGTGTGCGACACTGCCTGTGTCCTGTGTGCGACACTGCCTGTGTCCTGTGTGCGACACTGCCTGTGCCCTGTCTGTGACACTGCCTGTGTCCTGTGTGCGACACTGCCTGTGCCCTGTCTGTGACACTGCCTGTGCCCTGTGTGCGACAATGCCTGTGCCCTGTCTGTAACACTGCCTGTGCCCTGTGTGCGACACTGCCTGTGCCCTGTCTGTGACACTGCCTGTGCCCTGTCTGTGACACTGCCTGTGCCCTGTCTGTGACACTGCCTGTGCCCTGTGTGTGACACTGCCTGTGCCCTGTGTGTGACACTGCCTGTGCCCTGTGTGTGACATTGCCTGTGTCCTGTGTGTGTGTGTGACACTGCCTGTGTCCTGTGTGTGTGTGACACTGCCTGTGCCCTGTGTGTGTGACACTGCCTGTGTCCTGTGTGCGACACTGCCTGTGCCCTGTCTGTGACACTGCCTGTGCCCTGTGTGCGACAATGCCTGTGCCCTGTCTGTAACACTGCATGTGCCCTGTGTGCGACACTGCCTGTGCCCTGTCTGTGACACTGCCTGTGCCCTGTGTGCGACAATGCCTGTGCCCTGTCTGTAACACTGCCTGTGCCCTGTGTGCGACACTGCCTGTGCCCTGTCTGTGACACTGCCTGTGCCCTGTCTGTGACACTGCCTGTGCCCTGTCTGTGACACTGCCTGTGCCCTGTGTGTGACACTGCCTGTGCCCTGTGTGACACTGCCTGTGCCCTGTGTGTGACATTGCCTGTGTCCTGTGTGTGTGTGTGTGACACTGCCTGTGTCCTGTGTGTGTGTGACACTGCCTGTGCCCTGTGTGTGTGACACTGCCTGTGTCCTGTGTGCGACACTGCCTGTGCCCTGTCTGTGACACTGCCTGTGCCCTGTGTGCGACAATGCCTGTGCCCTGTCTGTAACACTGCCTGTGCCCTGTGTGCGACACTGCCTGTGCCCTGTCTGTGACACTGCCTGTGCCCTGTCTGTGACACTGCCTGTGCCCTGTCTGTGACACTGCCTGTGCCCTGTGTGTGACACTGCCTGTGCCCTGTGTGTGACACTGCCTGTGCCCTGTGTGTGACATTGCCTGTGTCCTGTGTGTGTGTGACACTGCCTGTGTCCTGTGTGTGTGTGACACTGCCTGTGTCCTGTGTGTGTGACACTGCCTGTGTCCTGTGTGTGTGTGACACTGCCTGTCCCCTGTGTGTGTGTGACACTGCCTGTCCCCTGTGTGTGTGTGACACTGCCTGTGTCCTGTGTGTGTGCGACACTGCCTGTGCCCTGTCTGTGACACTGCCTGTGCCCTGTCTGTGACACTGCCTGTGCCCTGTGTGTGACACTGCCTGTGCCCTGTGTGTGACACTGCCTGTGCCCTGTGTGACATTGCCTGTGTCCTGTGTGTGTGTGACACTGCCTGTGTCCTGTGTGTGTGTGACACTGCCTGTGTCCTGTGTGTGTGACACTGCCTGTGTCCTGTGTGTGTGTGACACTGCCTGTCCCCTGTGTGTGTGTGACACTGCCTGTGTCCTGTGTGTGTGTGACACTGCCTGTGCCCTGTGTGTGTGCCACTGCCTGTGTCCTGTGTGTGTGTGCCACTGCCTGTGTCCTGTGTGTGTAACAATGCCTGTGCCCTGTGTGTGTGACAATGCCTGTGCCCTGTGTGTGTGACACTGCCTGTGTCCTGTGTGTGTGTGACACTGCCTGTGTCCTGTGTGTGACACTGCCTGTGTCCTGTGTGTGTAACAATGCCTGTGTCCTGTGTGTGTGACACTGCCTGTGCCCTGTGTGTGTGACACTGCCTGTGTCCTGTGTGTGTGACACTGCCTGTGTCCTGTGTGTGTGTGACACTGCCTGTGTCCTGTGTGTGACACTGCCTGTGTCCTGTGCGTGTGACACTGCCTGTGTCCTGTGTGTGTGTGACACTGCCTGTGTCCTGTGTGTGACACTGCCTGTGTCCTGTGTGTGTAACAATGCCTGTGTCCTGTGTGTATGACACTGCCTGTGTCCTGTGTGTGTGACACTGCCTGTGTCCTGTGTGTGACACTGCCTGTGTCCTGTGTGTGACACTGCCTGTGTCCTGTGTGTGTAACAATGCCTGTGTCCTGTGTGTGACACTGCTTGTGTCCTGTGTGTGTGTGACACTGCCTGTGTCCTGTGTGTGTGTGACACTGCCTGTGTCCTGTGTGTGTGTGACACTGCCTGTGTCCTGTGTGTGTGTGACACTGCCTGTGTCCTGTGTGTGTGTGACACTGCCTGTGTCCTGTGTGTGTGTGACACTGCCTGTGCCCTGTGTGTGTGTGACACTGCCTGTGTCCTGTGTGTGTGTGACACTGCCTGTGTCCTGTGTGTGTGTGACACTGCCTGTGTCCTGTGTGTGTGTGTGTGATACTGCCTGTCCCCTGTGTGTGTGTGACACTGCCTGTGTCCTGTGTGTGTGTGTGTGATACTGCCTGTCCCCTGTGTGTGTGTGACACTGCCTGTGTCCTGTGTGTGTGTGACACTGCCTGTGTCCTGTGTGTGTGTGACACTGCCTGTGTCCTGTGTGTGTGTGACACTGCCTGTGTCCTGTGTGTGTGTGTGATACTGCCTGTCCCCTGTGTGTGTGTGACACTGCCTGTGTCCTGTGTGTGTGTGACACTGCCTGTGTCCTGTGTGTGTGTGACACTGCCTGTGTCCTGTGTGTGTGTGACACTGCCTGTGTCCTGTGTGTGTGTGACACTGCCTGTCCCCTGTGTGTGTGTGACACTGCCTGTGCCCTGTCTGTGACACTGCCTGTGCCCTGTCTGTGACACTGCCTGTGCCCTGTCTGTGACACTGCCTGTGCCCTGTGTGTGACACTGCCTGTGCCCTGTGTGTGACACTGCCTGTGCCCTGTGTGTGACATTGCCTGTGTCCTGTGTGTGTGTGACACTGCCTGTGTCCTGTGTGTGTGTGACACTGCCTGTGTCCTGTGTGTGTGACACTGCCTGTGTCCTGTGTGTGTGTGACACTGCCTGTCCCCTGTGTGTGTGTGACACTGCCTGTGTCCTGTGTGTGTGTGACACTGCCTGTGCCCTGTGTGTGTGCCACTGCCTGTGTCCTGTGTGTGTGTGCCACTGCCTGTGTCCTGTGTGTGTAACAATGCCTGTGCCCTGTGTGTGTGACAATGCCTGTGCCCTGTGTGTGTGACACTGCCTGTGTCCTGTGTGTGTGTGACACTGCCTGTGTCCTGTGTGTGACACTGCCTGTGTCCTGTGTGTGTAACAATGCCTGTGTCCTGTGTGTGTGACACTGCCTGTGCCCTGTGTGTGTGACACTGCCTGTGTCCTGTGTGTGTGACACTGCCTGTGTCCTGTGTGTGTGTGACACTGCCTGTGTCCTGTGTGTGACACTGCCTGTGTCCTGTGCGTGTGACACTGCCTGTGTCCTGTGTGTGTGTGACACTGCCTGTGTCCTGTGTGTGACACTGCCTGTGTCCTGTGTGTGTAACAATGCCTGTGTCCTGTGTGTATGACACTGCCTGTGTCCTGTGTGTGTGACACTGCCTGTGTCCTGTGTGTGACACTGCCTGTGTCCTGTGTGTGACACTGCCTGTGTCCTGTGTGTGTAACAATGCCTGTGTCCTGTGTGTGACACTGCTTGTGTCCTGTGTGTGTGTGACACTGCCTGTGTCCTGTGTGTGTGTGACACTGCCTGTGTCCTGTGTGTGTGTGACACTGCCTGTGTCCTGTGTGTGTGTGACACTGCCTGTGTCCTGTGTGTGTGTGACACTGCCTGTGTCCTGTGTGTGTGACACTGCCTGTGCCCTGTGTGTGTGTGACACTGCCTGTGTCCTGTGTGTGTGTGACACTGCCTGTGTCCTGTGTGTGTGTGACACTGCCTGTGTCCTGTGTGTGTGTGTGTGATACTGCCTGTCCCCTGTGTGTGTGTGACACTGCCTGTGTCCTGTGTGTGTGTGACACTGCCTGTGTCCTGTGTGTGTGTGACACTGCCTGTGTCCTGTGTGTGTGTGACACTGCCTGTGTCCTGTGTGTGTGTGTGATACTGCCTGTCCCCTGTGTGTGTGTGACACTGCCTGTGTCCTGTGTGTGTGTGACACTGCCTGTGTCCTGTGTGTGTGTGACACTGCCTGTGTCCTGTGTGTGTGTGACACTGCCTGTGTCCTGTGTGTGTGTGACACTGCCTGTCCCCTGTGTGTGTGTGACACTGCCTGTGCCCTGTCTGTGACACTGCCTGTGCCCTGTCTGTGACACTGCCTGTGCCCTGTGTGTGACACTGCCTGTGCCCTGTGTGTGACACTGCCTGTGCCCTGTGTGTGACATTGCCTGTGTCCTGTGTGTGTGTGACACTGCCTGTGTCCTGTGTGTGTGTGACACTGCCTGTGTCCTGTGTGTGTGACACTGCCTGTGTCCTGTGTGTGTGTGACACTGCCTGTCCCCTGTGTGTGTGTGACACTGCCTGTCCCCTGTGTGTGTGACACTGCCTGTGTCCTGTGTGTGTGTGACACTGCCTGTGCCCTGTGTGTGTGCCACTGCCTGTGTCCTGTGTGTGTGTGCCACTGCCTGTGTCCTGTGTGTGTAACAATGCCTGTGCCCTGTGTGTGTGACACTGCCTGTGCCCTGTGTGTGTGACACTGCCTGTGTCCTGTGTGTGTGTGACACTGCCTGTGTCCTGTGTGTGACACTGCCTGTGTCCTGTGTGTGTAACAATGCCTGTGTCCTGTGTGTGTGACACTGCCTGTGCCCTGTGTGTGTGACACTGCCTGTGTCCTGTGTGTGTGACACTGCCTGTGTCCTGTGTGTGTGTGACACTGCCTGTGTCCTGTGTGTGACACTGCCTGTGTCCTGTGCGTGTGACACTGCCTGTGTCCTGTGTGTGTGTGACACTGCCTGTGTCCTGTGTGTGACACTGCCTGTGTCCTGTGTGTGTAACAATGCCTGTGTCCTGTGTGTATGACACTGCCTGTGTCCTGTGTGTGTGACACTGCCTGTGTCCTGTGTGTGACACTGCCTGTGTCCTGTGTGTGACACTGCCTGTGTCCTGTGTGTGTAACAATGCCTGTGTCCTGTGTGTGACACTGCTTGTGTCCTGTGTGTGTGTGACACTGCCTGTGTCCTGTGTGTGTGTGACACTGCCTGTGTCCTGTGTGTGTGTGACACTGCCTGTGTCCTGTGTGTGTGACACTGCCTGTGCCCTGTGTGTGTGTGACACTGCCTGTGCCCTGTGTGTGTGTGACACTGCCTGTGTCCTGTGTGTGTGTGACACTGCCTGTGTCCTGTGTGTGTGTGACACTGCCTGTGTCCTGTGTGTGTGTGTGATACTGCCTGTCCCCTGTGTGTGTGTGACACTGCCTGTGCCCTGTCTGTGACACTGCCTGTGCCCTGTCTGTGACACTGCCTGTGCCCTGTGTGTGACACTGCCTGTGCCCTGTGTGACACTGCCTGTGCCCTGTGTGTGACATTGCCTGTGTCCTGTGTGTGTGTGTGTGACACTGCCTGTGTCCTGTGTGTGTGTGACACTGCCTGTGCCCTGTGTGTGTGACACTGCCTGTGTCCTGTGTGTGACACTGCCTGTGCCCTGTCTGTGACACTGCCTGTGCCCTGTGTGCGACAATGCCTGTGCCCTGTCTGTAACACTGCCTGTGCCCTGTGTGCGACACTGCCTGTGCCCTGTCTGTGACACTGCCTGTGCCCTGTCTGTGACACTGCCTGTGCCCTGTCTGTGACACTGCCTGTGCCCTGTGTGTGACACTGCCTGTGCCCTGTGTGTGACACTGCCTGTGCCCTGTGTGTGACATTGCCTGTGTCCTGTGTGTGTGTGACACTGCCTGTGTCCTGTGTGTGTGTGACACTGCCTGTGTCCTGTGTGTGTGACACTGCCTGTGTCCTGTGTGTGTGTGACACTGCCTGTCCCCTGTGTGTGTGTGACACTGCCTGTCCCCTGTGTGTGTGTGACACTGCCTGTGTCCTGTGTGTGTGCGACACTGCCTGTGCCCTGTCTGTGACAGTGCCTGTGCCCTGTCTGTGACACTGCCTGTGCCCTGTGTGTGACACTGCCTGTGCCCTGTGTGTGACACTGCCTGTGCCCTGTGTGACATTGCCTGTGTCCTGTGTGTGTGTGACACTGCCTGTGTCCTGTGTGTGTGTGACACTGCCTGTGTCCTGTGTGTGTGACACTGCCTGTGTCCTGTGTGTGTGTGACACTGCCTGTCCCCTGTGTGTGTGTGACACTGCCTGTGTCCTGTGTGTGTGTGACACTGCCTGTGCCCTGTGTGTGTGCCACTGCCTGTGTCCTGTGTGTGTGTGCCACTGCCTGTGTCCTGTGTGTGTAACAATGCCTGTGCCCTGTGTGTGTGACAATGCCTGTGCCCTGTGTGTGTGACACTGCCTGTGTCCTGTGTGTGTGTGACACTGCCTGTGTCCTGTGTGTGACACTGCCTGTGTCCTGTGTGTGTAACAATGCCTGTGTCCTGTGTGTGTGACACTGCCTGTGCCCTGTGTGTGTGACACTGCCTGTGTCCTGTGTGTGTGTGACACTGCCTGTGTCCTGTGTGTGACACTGCCTGTGTCCTGTGCGTGTGACACTGCCTGTGTCCTGTGTGTGTGTGACACTGCCTGTGTCCTGTGTGTGACACTGCCTGTGTCCTGTGTGTGTAACAATGCCTGTGTCCTGTGTGTATGACACTGCCTGTGTCCTGTGTGTGTGACACTGCCTGTGTCCTGTGTGTGACACTGCCTGTGTCCTGTGTGTGACACTGCCTGTGTCCTGTGTGTGTAACAATGCCTGTGTCCTGTGTGTGACACTGCTTGTGTCCTGTGTGTGTGTGACACTGCCTGTGTCCTGTGTGTGTGTGACACTGCCTGTGTCCTGTGTGTGTGTGACACTGCCTGTGTCCTGTGTGTGTGTGACACTGCCTGTGTCCTGTGTGTGTGTGACACTGCCTGTGTCCTGTGTGTGTGACACTGCCTGTGCCCTGTGTGTGTGTGACACTGCCTGTGTCCTGTGTGTGTGTGACACTGCCTGTGTCCTGTGTGTGTGTGACACTGCCTGTGTCCTGTGTGTGTGTGTGTGATACTGCCTGTCCCCTGTGTGTGTGTGACACTGCCTGTGTCCTGTGTGTGTGTGACACTGCCTGTGTCCTGTGTGTGTGTGACACTGCCTGTGTCCTGTGTGTGTGTGACACTGCCTGTGTCCTGTGTGTGTGTGTGATACTGCCTGTCCCCTGTGTGTGTGTGACACTGCCTGTGTCCTGTGTGTGTGTGACACTGCCTGTGTCCTGTGTGTGTGTGACACTGCCTGTGTCCTGTGTGTGTGTGACACTGCCTGTGTCCTGTGTGTGTGTGACACTGCCTGTCCCCTGTGTGTGTGTGACACTGCCTGTGCCCTGTCTGTGACACTGCCTGTGCCCTGTCTGTGACACTGCCTGTGCCCTGTGTGTGACACTGCCTGTGCCCTGTGTGTGACACTGCCTGTGCCCTGTGTGTGACATTGCCTGTGTCCTGTGTGTGTGTGACACTGCCTGTGTCCTGTGTGTGTGTGACACTGCCTGTGTCCTGTGTGTGTGACACTGCCTGTGTCCTGTGTGTGTGTGACACTGCCTGTCCCCTGTGTGTGTGTGACACTGCCTGTCCCCTGTGTGTGTGACACTGCCTGTGTCCTGTGTGTGTGTGACACTGCCTGTGCCCTGTGTGTGTGCCACTGCCTGTGTCCTGTGTGTGTGTGCCACTGCCTGTGTCCTGTGTGTGTAACAATGCCTGTGCCCTGTGTGTGTGACACTGCCTGTGCCCTGTGTGTGTGACACTGCCTGTGTCCTGTGTGTGTGTGACACTGCCTGTGTCCTGTGTGTGACACTGCCTGTGTCCTGTGTGTGTAACAATGCCTGTGTCCTGTGTGTGTAACAATGCCTGTGTCCTGTGTGTATGACACTGCCTGTGTCCTGTGTGTGTGACACTGCCTGTGTCCTGTGTGTGACACTGCCTGTGTCCTGTGTGTGACACTGCCTGTGTCCTGTGTGTGTAACAATGCCTGTGTCCTGTGTGTGACACTGCTTGTGTCCTGTGTGTGTGTGACACTGCCTGTGTCCTGTGTGTGTGTGACACTGCCTGTGTCCTGTGTGTGTGTGACACTGCCTGTGTCCTGTGTGTGTGACACTGCCTGTGCCCTGTGTGTGTGTGACACTGCCTGTGCCCTGTGTGTGTGTGACACTGCCTGTGTCCTGTGTGTGTGTGACACTGCCTGTGTCCTGTGTGTGTGTGACACTGCCTGTGTCCTGTGTGTGTGTGTGATACTGCCTGTCCCCTGTGTGTGTGTGACACTGCCTGTGTCCTGTGTGTGTTTGACACTGCCTGTGTCCTGTGTGTGTGTGACACTGCCTGTGTCCTGTGTGTGTGTGACACTGCCTGTGTCCTGTGTGTGTGTGACACTGCCTGTGTCCTGTGTGTGTGTGACACTGCCTGTGTCCTGTGTGTGTGTGTGACACTGCCTGTGTCCTGTGTGTGTGTGACACTGCCTGTGTCCTGTGTGTGTGTGTGACACTGCCTGTGTCCTGTGTGTGTGTGATACTGCCTGTGTCCTGTGTGTGTGTGACACTGCCTGTGTCCTGTGTGTGTGACACTGCCTGTGTCCTGTGTGTGTGTGATACTGCCTGTCCCCTGTGTGTGTGTGACACTGCCTGTGTCCTGTGTGTGTGTGACACTGCCTGTGTCCTGTGTGTGTGTGTGTGTGTGTGACACTGCCTGTGTCCTGTGTGTGTGTGACACTGCCTGTGTCCTGTGTGTGTGTGACACTGCCTGTGTCCTGTGTGTGTGTGACACTGCCTGTGTCCTGTGTGTGTGTGTGACACTGCCTGTGTCCTGTGTGTGTGTGTGACACTGCCTGTGTCCTGTGTGTGTGTGACACTGCCTGTCCCCTGTGTGTGTGTGACACTGCCTGTGTCCTGTGTGTGTATGACACTGCCTGTGTCCTGTGTGTGTGTGACACTGCCTGTGTCCTGTGTGTGTGTGACACTGCCTGTC
Source organism: Macrostomum cliftonense (assembly GCA_950096795.1). NCBI lineage: Eukaryota > Metazoa > Platyhelminthes > Macrostomidae > Macrostomum > Macrostomum cliftonense. Next base: position 468,334 of record CATNEM010000123.1, on the reverse strand, counting down.
CCCTGTGTGTGTGTGTGACACTGCCTGTCCCCTGTGTGTGTGTGACACTGCCTGTGTCCTGTGTGTGTGTGACACTGCCTGTGTCCTGTGTGTGTGTGACACTGCCTGTCCCCTGTGTGTGTGTGACACTGCCTGTCCCCTGTGTGTGTGTGTGACACTGCCTGTGTCCTGTGTGTGTGTGACACTGCCTGTCCCCTGTGTGTGTGTGACACTGCCTGTGTCCTGTGTGTGTATGACACTGCCTGTGTCCTGTGTGTGTGTGACACTGCCTGTGTCCTGTGTGTGTGTGACACTGCCTGTCCCCTGTGTGTGTGTGTGACACTGCCTGTGTCCTGTGTGTGTGTGACACTGCCTGTGTCCTGTGTGTGTGTGACACTGCCTGTCCCCTGTGTGTGTGTGTGACACTGCCTGTGTCCTGTGTGTGTGTGACACTGCCTGTGTCCTGTGTGTGTGACACTGCCTGTGTCCTGTGTGTGTGTGACACTGCCTGTCCCCTGTGTGTGTGTGTGACACTGCCTGTGTCCTGTGTGTGTGTGACACTGCCTGTGTCCTGTGTGTGTGTGACACTGCCTGTGTCCTGTGTGTGTGTGACACTGCCTGTGTCCTGTGTGTGTGTGACACTGCCTGTGTCCTGTGTGTGTGTGACACTGCCTGTGTCCTGTGTGTGTGTGACACTGCCTGTGCCCTGTGTGTGTGTGACACTGCCTGTGTCCTGTATCAAATTCCAACACTTACCATCTTCTTCATAAACCGATGCCCGTAAAGCAGTGGGAAAATGCTATTGTCAAGAGAATTCAGCATCAGCTGGCACTGGTGAGCTCCGTACAAGGCCGGCGTTTTGTCTTGTCCGTCCATAACAACGTGCGTTGCTTTGGAATTAATGGACGACTGTTGAAAGCTGCGGCGAAAAGTAAAAAAAAACTTGCGATTTTACATCATCCTTGATGAGCAGTCAAAAAAGCTGAAGTAATAATAGAAACACTAATCCACTCACAGATCAACCACAGCTCGATATGCTTTAGATCTCAGTATTGCCGAATCAGCCAAATGTACAACCAGCTCAATAGGGGTTCCTTCAGAAGTTGACGCATCGGCAGAATTGGCACTGCAACCAATCCAAGCCTGCAACTGCTTGCTGGCAGCCAATTTATAAGCAATTTCAACTGTTGCGCAATCAATTATCAGTATCGATTTGGATTGTTCGCGATGAATTAGCATCTCTTTGCCGTCGAACTGAAAAAGGATGGTGAAAAAGTGTCAGTAGGTTTGAGGATTCGGGTCCAAGTGTTGCTGGGGATTTGAAAGTGTCAGTAGGTTTGAGGATTCGGGTCCAAGTGTTGCTGGGGATTTGAAAGTGTCAGTAGATTTGAGGATTCGGGTCCAAGTGTTGCTGGGGATTTGAAAGTGTCAGTAGGTTTGAGGATTCGGGTCCAAGTGTTGCTGGGGATTTGAAAGTGTCAGTAGGTTTGAGGATTCGGGTCCAAGTGTTGCTGGGGATTTGAAAGTGTCAGTAGGTTTGAGGATTCGGGTCCAAGTGTTGCTGGGGATTTGAAAGTGTCAGTAGGCTTGAGGATTCGGGTCCAAGTGTTGCTGGGGATTTGAAAGTGTCAGTAGGTTTGAGGATTCGGGTCCAAGTGTTGCTGGGGATTTGAAAGTGTCAGTAGGTTTGAGGATTCGGGTCCAAGTGTTGCTGGGGATTTGAAAGTGTCAGTAGGCTTGAGGATTCGGGTCCAAGTGTTGCTGGGGATTTGAAAGTGTCAGTAGGTTTGAGGATTCGGGTCCAAGTGTTGCTGGGGATTTGAAAGTGTCAGTAGGCTTGAGGATTCGGGTCCAAGTGTTGCTGGGGATTTGAAAGTGTCAGTAGGCTTGAGGATTCGGGTCCAAGTGTTGCTGGGGATTTGAAAGTGTCAGTAGGTTTGAGGATTCGGGTCCAAGTGTTGCTGGGGATTTGAAAGTGTCAGTAGGTTTGAGGATTCGGGTCCAAGTGTTGCTGGGGATTTGAAAGTGTCAGTAGGCTTGAGGATTCGGGTCCAAGTGTTGCTGGGGATTTGAAAGTGTCAGTAGGTTTGAGGATTCGGGTCCAAGTGTTGCTGGGGATTTGAAAGTGTCAGTAGGTTTGAGGATTCGGGTCCAAGTGTTGCTGGGGATTTGAAAGTGTCAGTAGGTTTGAGGATTCGGGTCCAAGTGTTGCTGGGGATTTGAAAGTGTCAGTAGATTTGAGGATTCGGGTCCAAGTGTTGCTGGGGATTTGAAAGTGTCAGTAGGTTTGAGGATTCGGGTCCAAGTGTTGCTGGGGATTTGAAAGTGTCAGTAGGTTTGAGGATTCGGGTCCAAGTGTTGCTGGGGATTTGAAAGTGTCAGTAGGTTTGAGGATTCGGGTCCAAGTGTTGCTGGGGATTTGAAAGTGTCAGTAGGCTTGAGGATTCGGGTCCAAGTGTTGCTGGGGATTTGAAAGTGTCAGTAGGTTTGAGGATTCGGGTCCAAGTGTTGCTGGGGATTTGAAAGTGTCAGTAGGTTTGAGGATTCGGGTCCAAGTGTTGCTGGGGATTTGAAAGTGTCAGTAGATTTGAGGATTCGGGTCCAAGTGTTGCTGGGGATTTGAAAGTGTCAGTAGGCTTGAGGATTCGGGTCCAAGTGTTGCTGGGGATTTGAAAGTGTCAGTAGGTTTGAGGATTCGGGTCCAAGTGTTGCTGGGGATTTGAAAGTGTCAGTAGGTTTGAGGATTCGGGTCCAAGTGTTGCTGGGAATTTGAATGCATTAGAAAAACGGCAAAGAAGGAGCGCTTACAATTCTTCCGTCCGGGCACTCCACAGACTCGCCAGCTTTTATTCTGTTTGCCGTCACTCCGTCTTTTAACATGGCGCTAAAATAACAAAGTTTGTTAGAAATTTTTATAATTAAAAACCTCCAGGGATTTAAATAGTGTCTTTTTAGCTACAGTAGCAAGCAACTTACAGTGGAAAACCCATTTTAGCAGCTTTTGGGATGTCCAGTTTTGGTGGCAAATCATGAGGCTGAAATATTTAATTGAATCAAGGCACCAAAGTTAAGGAGATTTTAGATTAAACATAATTTTAAATATTAAGAACCAGCAGTATTACCTTAAACAAATAGCAGTAGGAAATTGCATTGGCTAAAATTATTTTATTAAATAAATAATTATTTGGAAAATTAAACTTTTTTAATGGTACAAAATAGACAAATAAAATAAAAAAAGATCTTACTAGCGCTGCAGCTGGCTGTTAGGCTGTTAACTTCAAACACCGCGTCAGTGAAGTTCGTGGACTCATTATAAACTGGGAAATGAAAAAAAATAGCAATTGATAAAAAAATCATATTTTCACACTATATAAAATAGCTTACTTAGTTTCATTCCGCCTGGAGTGTCGTGAAATTGCGTCATCAAATTGCTAACATCGCCCTGCAAAACAGACCAGTAAAATTTCACTTTAAAGTAAAATTTATGAAGCAACATTATCAACTCTATATTCATATTATAGCAATCATTTACTATAATTCTCGGTCCGTGAAGGTTAACAGCTGATTGCAGACGACCCGCTCGGATGTTTAAGCACGTGCCTGGAAATAATTCGGGACTAATGAAGGATCATCGGGACTAATGAAGGATCATCGATACTAATGAAGGATCAACGGGACTAATGAAGGATCATAGGGACCAATGGGGGATCATCGGGACTAATGAAGGATCATCGATACTAATGAAGGATCAACGGGACTAATGAAGGATCATAGGGACCAATGGGGGATCATAGGGACTAATGAGGGATCATAGGGACTAATGAGGGATCTTAGGGACTAATGATGGATCATAGGGACCAATGGGGGATCATCGGGACTAATCAAGGATCATCGGGACTAATGAAGGATCAACGGGACTAATGAAGGATCAACGGGACTAATGAAGGATCATAGGGACTAATGAGGGATCATCGGGACTAATGAGGGATCTTAGGGACTAATGATGGATCATAGGGACCAATGGGGGATCATCGGGACTAATCAAGGATCATCGGGACTAATGAAGGATCAACGGGACTAATGAAGGATCATCGGGACTAATAAAGGATCATCGGGACAAATGAAGGATCATCGGGACTAATGAAGGATCATCGGGACTAATCAAGGATCATCGGGACTAATAAAGGATCATCGGGACTAATGATGGATCATCGGGACTAATCAAGGATCATCGGGACTAATAAAGGATCATCGGGACTAATGAAGGATCAACGGGACTAATGAAGGATCATAGGGACCAATGGGGGATCATAGGGACTAATGAGGGATCATAGGGACTAATGAGGGATCTTAGGGACTAATGATGGATCATCGATACTAATGAAGGATCATCGGGACTAATGAAGGATCATCGGCACTAATGAAGGATCATCGATACTAATGAAGGATCAACGGGACTAATGAAGGATCAACGGGACTAATGAAGGATCATAGGGACCAATGGGGGATCATAGGGACTAATGAGGGATCATAGGGACTAATGAGGGATCTTAGGGACTAATGATGGATCAACGGGACTAATAAAGGATCATCGGGACTAATAAAGGATCATCGGGACTAATGAAGGATCATCGGGACTAATGAAGGATCATCGATACTGATGAAGGATCAACGGGACTAATGAAGGATCATCGGGACTAATCAAGGATCATCGGGACTAATAAAGGATCATCGGGACTAATGAGGGATCATAGGGACTAATGGAGGATCATAGGGACTAATGAGGGATCATACTATCATAGGGACTAATTAATGATCATAGGGACTAATGAAGGATCATCGGGACTAATGGGGGATCATAGGGACTAATGAGGGATCATAGGGACTAATTAATGATCATAGGGACTAATGAATGATAAGATCATCGGGACTAATGAATGATCAGATCATCGGGACTAAAAAGGATCATCGGGACTAATGAATGACATAGATCAGGGATGCATCAAAATGAGGGAAAATTTACCGATAACTCCAGCTGCAAGTTCCCACTGATTTCCAGTCATAAATACGTGAGAAATCTTAGAAGCTCTTTTTCTACAAATAAAATAACACTTTTTACAATAAGTTTGTGCCAAATTTAGAATGGAAATTTTACAATGGACAAAAATAGCACAATAATCTACATACCCAGACTCTTGCAACACTCTTGAAATACCCTCTGGCGCATTAATAAGGTAACTAAAAAAACAATTTAAATAAAAGGCATAAAAGCAGTTTATTTTATTAGATATAAGGCCGATGTAAGCAGTCTCACCAATTATGCGAAGCAGTTAAAATCAAACTTTTCTGAGGCGATAAAGTGCCCCCATTAGATAGGAATGTTGCCAAGAGAGTTGGTGAACCCATTGTGTTTGCACTGTCAGGGAAAGCTATGGATGAATAACTTTGTAGTTTAAATAGATAAGGCTTCAACCTTGCAGTAGCCAGTGATGGCAGGCTTTGATGCAGAAAACAATTGCAACAATTAACATAAAATCTTTGCATATTAAGATTTCCACATTTCACCAGGTGATCTGGAACTGAGTAGAATGACAAAAATGCAAACAAATTTAAATATCATTCATTTAAAAAGAAATTGCATATAGAATATTTATAGTAATTTTAAGACCCCTTACATAAGGATAATATTATGATTGATCCCTAGACACTGCCATGTCACCTAAGGCAATCAACTTTGCCAGTATAGAAGACATTTCCAATGTAGTACAGTGGAGAATACTAAACTTATTTAACTGTGTCAATGATATCTAGAAAGACTGATTAATTGTATAATTGGCAACTAATACAATCTGCCAAGCAAGAAATTATTAGATATTTGTAGCATAGAATTTTTACTGTCACATAAGGCTAAAGATTTCCAAGTGATTATCCAGAGGCTTATTCACAAAAGTAGCTATTCAATTAGCTATATTATGCATATAACCTATACATACCCAACTTTTGGAATTACCCAGCTATTTCTAATTGCTACATATATATGTAAGTTGCTATTAGGTAGAATAGCTATCATGACAATTTTCAACCAATTGCAACTTGATTATATAATATAATTATTGGAGAAACTAGGTAATTCCCAAGGTTGCACCCATATATAATTAAGCATAATAAATAATAATTTCGGAGTACTTACAGGCATGGTGGCCATGCAGGCTCCATTGACATGGCTGCCGTGTCTCCAGTGTGGGGTGCATTATATATTAGAGACACGGCGGGCATGTCTATAAGCTCCAATATTATAGACACAGCGGCCATGTCTGTAAGTATGGTCCTGGTCAGCACTTGCAGACACGGCTGCCATGTCTATAAGCTTTTGGATTATAGACACAGCCGCCGTGTCTCTAAGTATGGCGTAATAATTTATGTCTCAATAGCTACATTTAGCACAGTAGATTGACATTCTTAAAGTATGCACAAGTATAGTTACTGTATAGTATTGCACCTATATTTAATGTGATTTGTAGATATTTAGCCTGCATTTGACTATGATATCTTTCTAATGACAAGTTGCTTGTTTAACATTGGTTAATTTTATACCATGAAAATAGTCTTTATATATTATAATTTTTAGGATAATATCAATTATTGTCCTATTCCAAAGTATTGTCAAACATGGTTTTACTGATTTATACTTTGCCTAAGCTAATGCTGCTATGCTTTTTAAAATATTAGGAAAAAATTATCCAAGGCTAAGGACTATAAATTTTATAATATAAGCAAGTCATAAGATGATAAGTAAAGCTTAATAGCTTTAAAGTATGCACAAGAGCAAAAACTGACTTTACTAGCCAGAATCTATGCTTGTACTCAGTTTGGTTATTTAATATTGAAAAATCCTTTGGTATTGATTCTTCTTTGCATTTAGCATATAAAAATTATTTAAGTCAAGACAACTATAAGGAGGTGAAGTCCATCCTAGTTTAAAGATAAATCTACTTGGAACCACTTGAAATAAATATTTCTACTTATAACTAAAACTTCTAAGTGATAATTACTACTTAGAAAAGAAAAAATAATGTTCTTGGTTAGTTAAAAATTATTTAGGCCTACCCTGACAGTGAGTCAGTAAGTCAGTTAACTGCTGCGGGTGTAGGTCAGTGAGTCAGACTTATTAGCTATTTACACTATTTACACACTAAAAATAAAATAGTTAGCTACCTAAGGTTTGGGAAAGCCTGTAGAGACCCTTTCATTACAAATAGAATAAATTAATAAAAAATAACTCAAATAAGGGACGTGGGTTTCCAGCGTTTCCTGGGTAGGTTTGAGACCAGATTTTTGCACCACAAAGATGTGTGCAGGTATTTTAAAGTTAAATGAACAATCTATTTTGGAGAGCTTATACGCAGCTAAAAGGCTGGAAGCAGGAAGCATTCAGCATTCAAGACTAAAGCGCAGGATAAACACAATATCTCCCACGTGGGTTTCGTTTGCATGACGCAACTCGGTCTAAATATATTACGAGTACTTCGTTAACTGCAAAAGTTTTGTTATTCAGTGCATTACATGGCAAGACTTCAAAAATAATATTAAAATGAGAGAGAACAGTACAAAAATCCTAATCATTTTTTTAATTTAATAGATAAATAAAGGGTTGTTAAAATGTAGTAGTCCTAACACTTTTCAGAATTCCTTCTAGTTAATTCTTATCTATTGATCTTCATCTCGGCAAAATAATATGGCTTCATTAATTGCGCTTGATTAAAAATTCGATCGTCAATGCTGTCTCAGAAAATTCCCTTTACTGTAACGAGGCAGTATGGTGGGTCACACGAGGACTTCTAGAGTTTTCAAGTGGTCCTTGGGGTCACACAGCTACAGTGCACCACAGTCACACACAGTAACTTGGCGTAGGCAGACCTGCGCAGGGGCATGGTAGCTCACTTTAGTTTATAGCTTAAGGACGCGCCCATTATAGTCGAGTAACCTGCGTCAGGTCGCAGCGGTGTAGGCCGGCTGCCATCAGGGAAGCGTCGGGACACACATAGTATTGGTATACTAGGTTACATGTTATCTGCAGTACATGAGCAGGTGCATCGCTGTGTCGGCCTCAGCACGGCGTCAACATCGGCGTCATCATTATTTGAGTCCGCATCAGCAAAGCATTCAGCAATTAAGCAGCAGCAGATCCGAGTGGACGTCATTCAAAGCGGCTAAGCGACGGTGACAACTGAATTGTCCGGTCACGTAGGCGCGAGGATCACCGAATCAACGGCCGGTTTGGAACCTGATTGGTTGGGTGAGTGGCAATAAAATTAAATATACCTTTTTCTCAATTTGATTTCGCAAAAAAGCCAATTGATTTCCCCATTAGCTGAAGTCGAAAGCGAGGGCCCAACCAGCCTTCTCGACCATAGATAAGTCCAAATGAATTAATTCCCTTAAGTACAATTGATTTCCCTCAATTCAATGTCTTTTAAGCATACTCTCCGGGGAAATCGATTGGAGTTGTTTCATTCTGTTTTCTGTGATCGAAATCGAGGATTCATAGTTAGTGTTTGCCTACAGCGCAAACAACGCGGAAGATGTCGTACTTGATGGTCATCTCGCAATCCTGGTACATTCGCATGCGCTCGGGCATTATCGCAAGGAGAACAAATGCGCTGTCCACCAGTTGGTCTATTTTCATCAGCATTCCCTGAAACTGTGCATTTGTGAATCCACCTTCAGCAAGCTGGTAATGGACCAGCCCAAGGTCTGGCGAAATGGCGAGGCACAGGGTCAAATTCTGCCCCCTCTGGCCAGCAACAATGTGCACGGCGGGCTCGCCCATCCTTGCCCAGCCTTGACCTCTGTTCTCTTGTACATGCCATGCTCTTGTACGTTGTTTGCGCTGTAGGCAAACACTAACTATGAATCCTCGATTTCGATCACAGAAAACAGAATGAAACAACTCCAATCGATTTCCCCGGAGAGTATGCTTAAAACACATTGAATTGAGGGAAATCAATTGTACTTAAGGGAATTAATTCATTTGGACTTATCTATGGTCGAGAAGGCTGGTTGGGCCCTCGCTTTCGACTTCAGCTAATGGGGAAATCAATTGGCTTTTTTGCGGAATCAATTGACAAAAGGTATAATAAATCAATTAGCTAAGCTTTGTTTCTAACTTTATCTCTTTGTTGCAATGAGCGCTTATATGAGGAGCTAAACAGTTTGGCTTCGGTCGTGTGTGGACCAATGACTATACAGATAACAGTAATCGGAGTGCTATATGGATTAGCGCCGAGACACCCTTAAGCGCAGGAGCGGCTAAATTAATGTAATCAGTAATTGCGCGTCTCTGCAAGTTCGGGCTATTTATTTCATCGCTGAGGGTTCCGTCCGTTGACGCGCTGAGGCCAAAAGCTAGATAATCCTCCCTATGGCCCACCTAGCACGAACCCCCTGCACAAGTCCTCTCTGTACCTGCCTAGCCTCTAATTGGAGGTGGCAATAATCCTCTATTAGTCGGGAGCTTGATCCCGACAGGGCCGATTGGTGATGCAGTCCGCACAAACTGGTGGCGGCGGGATTGTCCGTCTCATATCAGGGCTGTCAATTCTTACCTTTCCTCTATCTCCTTGCTCGTCTCTCGCTGTCTTCTTCTGTTACAGGACCTAGCCACAGTCTCTTTACCATCAGCTACCTGGGACCGGTTTCGAGTCGAGACTTCTAGGTGGAGACCAGTACGCTGAGGCCCGAGTTGTCAAGGCAACAAAGGTCGAAACCAATAACAAGCAGATACATTTTGATGCTAAGAAAATAAAATGTATAAATAATCTAGATTTTTGTTCAAGATACGTCATGTCCGTTACAGAAAAACATTTGTCATCGGCTCATCGAATATTTCCGGCTTTAAGGCCTTTCTGAGTCAATTTCGTTTAAACCAGGTCAAGAACGCCATTTTGACTGATTGACAGGTCTATAATGGAAAAGTGCAGTTCGTTTTTGAGTGAAGGTTTTTAATTGCAAAAAATCTAAATTTTGAAATTAAACCACGCAACCTTACTAGCGAAAAATCCAGTTGCATTGAAGATTCCATTTAAATTTCTGACGGACTCTGATCTAATGAACTTGATTAATTTCGAGCCGTCGTTCGTATCCACGGTGAATGTTTTCGAGTCGTGCTGACTTTGTCCCAGAAATACCAGATGGCATATCTGTTTGGCCGGTAGAAAGCCAGCAACAACACAATTATTTTTCGGCCCACAATGCACTACACACTCCTGCACAGAAGCCACTCCGGCTATCTTCAAGATGTTGCTGTTTACAACAAGTCTACCAACGTGCTTTATGAATAGCGTTTGATGACGACTGCAATGGCCTGGAACAAAGGGCAGTAATAACAGAATTTAAGATACAATTCTACTTAGGCTCAATAAGCAAGATAAACGGCAAAATAATTACCTTTTGAGCAGTTAACTATCGAAATCAGACACACAAAGATGTAAAATAGTTTTGGCAGCATTGCATGCAAATAATATTTTACAATTTCTGTTTCGCATTACAGTCAGTAGATTTTATAAAAATCAAGCTATGGTTGGTGGCGGCCTTGGAAATCCCAGACACCCTCCTGAGCAAATAAATCAATATCTTATCACTGCCTATCATGCTGGAAAGTTGCAAAAGTACCTGTCATATTTTAGAAAGTACTTGTTAACTTTCTTAGTAATTTTTTTATTATAAAGACGCCACGAAAGGATTACTTAATCTGCATGCTTCTATTTTCTCCCGGAAGTTAGTTTCTTCAAACGAATGAATGCATCTGCTTGCTTCTTTTCGGTTATTATATTTTTTCGAGCTGTTGAAGCTATACTACCAGTAGCATAGTAGAATAGAAATATTTAAAAGATTACTGATACGGCTATACATGTACATGCAGAAATAGGGCTTAGTATTCATTGATACAGAAATTAATACAAGCATACATTTGAGTATAAATGTAATCCAATTATTCAAAAAACTGTATTAGTCCGTAATTGTTCTCTTTCCAAAACAGGTATTCACAAAGTTATTTCCCGAGTGCAGGAAGGCGAGAGTAGAAAAATCTTAAAAAATTGCAAAACTCGCATTACACGTTCAGAGATACGCTAACGGAGCTCGCTGAGAGTCATCTTCACATCTTCACATATTAAGCAGCGTGCCTTCTTAGCAATCACATGTAAGTTACAAGTTGTTTCCAGCTCCGGCTCTGGGAAATTTGGGCTCTAACATTTCAAGGCGCTTCATCTTGCATTGCTTCAGTCCAACCAGTTGAGATCAGGTACCAGTTTAAGCTGGGTAAATTTAGTGTGGATGGTGCGGCCTCTCCAGGTCAATTGGACTGAGCAGCTGTACGTAGTCCTAGCTGCGGCTGTGCTGTGGGCTGTGACATCATTTTTTTCTATACTACTCTTTAATATTATCAGTAGTGAGCTAAACCTATAAGCATATCTATCGAAAATTAGTGCCTTATTTTTCTGCTTCCAACAATGAGCTTCGACCATAAAACGAAAAATTGATGTTTTAAAGCGGAAAAACATTGTATAAAAGTAGCTTTATTTTTTAAGGGTAAAAAAATAACAAACTAATTTTGAGGCACACAGTACTTTAGTAACTGGAAAAGCGTAAATGCTTATATCTTTTCCGTTTAAAAAGGTCTTTTTAGCTAAAGGCAGGAGGAAATCGAAGAAAAGTGACCTTACAGGAATATTAGTACACGTTATTTTATTATTGTCCTTGGACACTTGAAGGGGAACTCAAACGAAAATAATGACAGAAGTCTCAAAGAATGAGAATTTCTCGCAAAAAGTGGCAGCCCCGGTCAGCCTGAAGGAGAAACAAAAGCAGATTGTTTTTGTCTTTCTAGCAGGTCTTTCTGGCCGAAAGCAAACGACTTTTAGACTGGGGGAGTATTTCAAGAAGTGAACTTAGCGCCAGTTAAGGTTAAAGGCAAGCTATTCATGCAGTCCCTATTTACTACCCTACCTAATGGTAAGAATTAGCTCCTAACTATTTTAACAGCAACTTAACCTGTTCAAAATTCCAATCGACAAAGCTCTCACACTGAGCTTCTATTCTAGAGCGAAAGCTGTGAAACCTAGCCTAAAATTATGTGGCTACGTGTGTGAGAAAAACATATAAAGATTCTGACAAAAGTGGAAGAGAGCTGTCGTAAAGTGGAAAACTATTAGCTACCCGCACAGCAGTTAGCAAACTACTAATTCAAAAGGCAACCGGACCTTTGTTTAAGAAGATTAACGATCTAGCATCCCCAACCCATCTGAAGAAAAACTGCTTTGCAGAATGCATCCTCTATCTGGAATTTTAATCGTTGTTTGCTGATTAGTTGCAGCTGCTGCAGGTTCAGGTAAGAGTTCAAGAGACACAACTTTCTGCTACCTTGGGAAATCACCCAGGAAAACTGCAGCAAAACTTACCTGATTGCAATATTTACGCTTTAAATCTATCGTAACGCCCAATTCAGGCGTCTGCAATCCGCCCTGACATGGTGGAAGAGCAGCAGTCTGTGCCAGCTGGTCACGCTGGATGCGTCTGAATGATATGGCGGGACCAGGGACTGGCGATACCTGGGAGCGGAGGCCGGGTCGGTCTCTCTGAAGCTGGAAAACTTCAAGGATCTGATAAAGCCGTCAGCGAGCATCAATGTGACCCGCGTGTTCACCAGTGAGAGCTTTGAAACAATTGGAATAACTTAAATTTCTGCTTTTCAGGGCTCTCAACTCCTTGGAAAATTAGTGCAAGGTAATGTACATGTAACTGGGCATTTCAGACACCGGAACAGGTAAAAACGGCTCCATACAGCACATGAGCATCGAAGTCGCCGGCTGCTACCGCATCGAGATCGCCGGAGCCAAAGGCGGAGACAACACCCACGTCAGCCCTGCCAGGCTCGGTGGCAGAGGAGCCGCGGTCGCTGGCAACGTCAGCCTGACAGCCGGCACCGAGCTGTCCATCGTGGTCGGTCAGGCGGGAGGCCCGGCTCAGAGCGGCAGCTGCGGCGGCGGAGGCGGCGGCAGCTTCGTGTACCGGACGTCGGACAATCAGTTGCTGATGGCTGCTGGCGGCGGCGGGGGCGCCTCGTATGGAAATCATGGTGAGTTTTGTAGATGGTAGAATTATAAACTACGCATAGTAATTAATCAAGTTTCAGGGCTTCTTACTGAAAATCAGGCTGGTGGGCTAATAGAGTAGTGTGAAAAAATATTTGCTTGAGAGGAATGTGTTAAATAATTTATTGTAATTATAGGTTTGTCATAAATTTATTTCGACTTCGGGCATTAAAAAATTAGTCAAATGTGGAGTTTAGAAATAGTAGCATATTTTTAGGGCTGTCAATGCACTTTATTGTCCCCTTTATCGTACATATGATTTTAGGACGGCATGGAGAAGCTGGCAATAACGGCTCAAACTCATTCGGAACTATAAGTGTAAGTTTTATGCTCTGCTTTCCCCTAAAATCCTCTCAATGCGATAAGGAGACCTAAAAGGTAGGCGAATTTTAGGAAAATTTTGAAGACTTACGAGGCAAATTGCTTGTAAGATTCCGCCAAACGTCAGGTTGTGTTGATTTTCTGCTACTATTCAAAATTTAAATGTGATTTAAAATGCCAGCGCAGTTCAGCACTTTAAATCACTGATGTACTCAACAGAAATCTCCCCGAACAGCTAAAAGTCTTTCATGCAGTTAGAAAATCTCCCAAGCAATTAAAAAATCTTACCGGACTGGTAAAAAATCCTCCAATCGGGCTAGAAAGTCTGTTCCCAGCAGGTGGAAAATCTCTTCAGCAGATATAAGATATCCCCCCCGAGCAACAAGGTCTCAAGGTCATTCTTTTTTTGCTTTCTGCTATGTTCATTGCAGCCCAGCCAGACTGGCATCGGAGGTGACAACGGTCAGCCGGGTAGCAACGATCAGGCCAGTGCAGGTAGCGACCGCAATCCAGGAGGCTGTGGAGCCGGCTGGCTGGGCACGCCTGTGAGCGCCCGCACGAGCTCCAAATACGGTGACAGAGGTGGCAGTCGGACCGAAGGCTGGGTCGGCGGCAGCGCCGGAGACGGCAGCCCTGCGGACGGATTGCTTGGCAATAAGTCGCGCAGTACATAAAGTTTAAAAGCAAATAATTTTTGATGAGAATCCTGTTTTTGTATCGTTCTCACTTATATAATTACATCAATTTTAGACAAACCCATTTTCCTCCTAAACGTGCATCAGGTTTTTACAACTCCGCCTTTTTTCCCTACCAGATATTCTGGAGGTTTTTTACCGGCGAGTTGTAGTTTTTATCAACGCCCAGATTCCATCGAGTTTTCAACATCATTAAAATAAATACTCGTAATTCTGAGCTTTTTGTAACTGGAAATTTATAAACATCTCAGGTAAAGATTAACGTTACTACGAGTATTTCAGTGCATTACTTGCTTAGTAGAAACGTTAGTTGGATCTTACTTCGGTCGCCATTAAATGTAATAGCAAGGATATGAAAAAAATAACCAGGGCTAAAAATTAAATATACTATCGGAAGTACAAGTTGGAAATACACAGAAGACATTCATTGTTCTTGAACCTTAACAGCCAACATGCTTAAAATGCTTATTTGGTGCAATAGCAAATCGATTTGAACTTCTAATCGCGTTACTTCTAATGATTCTGAAAAATGAGTCAGCGATACACAATCAGTCCATTTGGCTTGAATTTTTTTATATATGAAAGTTTTGAAATGTTTGTCATACTATTGTAAGTAAATTTTAGAGATGCAAGATTCAAGAATACTCCAGCCAATTGAGACTTTTAAGCCCCTTGCGAGTCTCTGTGACCTGTCCCCTAAAGTCGATTGGAGAGGACAGACTGGCACAGACAGGCATGCAGAGTCGGTCGGACAGCTCTAAAGTGCAGATCCTGGTTTATGTAATAATTTTAGCCAGCTCCCATCCGTTTTCTTATTTGTGATATTATTGGAAATCAACATATGTTGCTTATACACTTAAGCACATCGTACATTGTTTTACATCGTACACAGAGGCTAAAATACGAAGCATCAATCAAACAAAAAGATATAAATTGCTCCAAGACTCAATTCGGAGACACACTGGGTCAAAAACTTTACCGTACAGACTCCTGCTAGTTGTTTTATTGGGTGGAGAAAAATGCAATGAAAAAAAGAGTTCTAGCATCGATATACCAATTATTTTAAGAATATTTTTTTCTGAGGCAGAGCTGGAATCAAAACAAAACTTTAGCGAGAATTTTTATTAATGAGTCTAGCTCTAGAGAAACCCATGTGGCATGCTGCAAGGAGGGATGCAAAAACTTGAATTGCTAAGAAATTTGCGTAGTCCGCTAAAAGCTACCTTTCTAAAATGCATGGCTATTTTTTGTCAGTACACAAAGTCAGACAAACAGGAGAATTAGGAAGCGTTTTTCCTTGCCATACAGAAACGACAATAGTAGCGAATCACCAAGTAGGAAACTCCCAGAATTCATTAGCTTACCAATACCTCTTCGCCATATTGCAACGTTAAGATTACGGAATTTAAGCAGTTAAAATTTCAGCCCAAACTAGAGTTACTGAAGTGGGACACTTTACTAAGTTACGCACTGGCTTAGCAAGCCTTGTAACTCCAAAGAAACTGGAGCTATACATGAATTTATTTTACACTAATCTGCCTACCAAGGCTATACATATACTCCTCAACGATCTAAAGCTGCTGTGGAACGAGGCCTAACGATGTAACTGTACCATAGATTACTGTGACTAACTCATTAGTTAAAACATTATTAAGGATCGTTATTTTTCTATGCCTACACGATTGTAGAATTTGCGAATTCATAGCTCTAATATGCGTACACAGGCATAGATAATAGGACAGCGCTTTTGATTGCTTGCAAAGGCAGCTTAATACTTAATATGCCTTCTTGAAGATCATTACTTTTTAATTATGGGGAATTTGAATGCCAAAATACAGTCGTGGAAATATATTGGCAACAGTGGAACATTCCCTAAACTACTTAACTTTCAGCGGTTATTAACCAGTAGCTCTGAGCTAGGACTAGGGCGCCTGCCTTATGACCGAAAGGTCGTGGGTTCGAGCCCCGGCTCTAGGAGAGCAAGAGCGAGGCACTTAAAGCCCCATTGCTTCAGTCCACCCAACTGAGATCTGGTACCAGTTTGAGTAAATGTAAAGTGGGTGTTGCGGCCCTTCAGTACTGAGCAGCTGTACACAGCACTTGGATGCGCCGCGCAGCTGCACATCTGGTCGAAAAGTCTGGTGTCTACATTTATTCTTCATATTTTTTGCTAGCAGCACAGCATTTTCTACACTAAAAATAAAAAGCGAGAGAAAAGTACGGACGGGTCTAGCAGGCCCGATGGGTGTGACACTTAAGTGCCAATTAAAACTCTAGAATATCGAGCAGATATGTCTGAAGTAAAACCGCCTTGCTGAATGCATCTTCTACTTGGCATTTATTCCTTTTTTCTGCTTATTTCTAATTTTTTGCTATGGATGTGATACGCAAGCCCAAGATGTGGCTGCGTGGAGGAAAAAACATTCCAAGAGTTTTGCAACCGTGGAAGAGAGCTCTCCCAGCGTAGGACACTATTGGCCATCGCCACACTAGTTGTCAAGCTAAAAAATATAAGGCAAAGGAATATTAACGATCTAAAATCCCAAGCAAATCGATCTGAGGAAAAATATTCTTTGCAAAATGCACATTATATTTGGCATTTTAATTGTTGTTTGCTACATATTTGCAGACGTTGAAGGTAAGAGTTCAAGATCGATACCTTTCTGCTATCTTAGGAAATCGATCAAGGTAGCCTACAGCAAAAAAGCGTGATTGCAGTAGTTACCATTGCGAACTACCGGCGTTGCAGCCAATGCAGGCGTCTGCAATCGAACTCGCTACGTCCAGCATCACGGCGTCCTCGTCATCAACTCGACTGTCGGCAGCGAAGTGCTCAACGTCTCCGATATCGCTTCGGTGCAGGAATGCGTCTTCCGGTGCAACATGAGAGGCTGCGCCGCCCTGACCTGGTGGAAGAGCAGCCGTCTGTGCCAGCTGGTCACGCTGAATGCGTCTGAAGGATCTGGCGGGACCAGGGACTGGCGATACCTCGGAGCGGAGGCCGGCGCGGTCTCTCTGAAGCTGGAAAACTTCAAGGATCTGATGAAGCCGTCAGCGAGTATCAACGTGACCCGCGTGTTCACCAGTGAGAGCGGTGTTTTTTTGCTCTTCTAAGTTCTTTAATCAATAGATATTGAGTTCAAAACTTCCTTAGTGACTCAGGGGTTCTAAAAGGTGACTGCGCATCGGAGCTTCATGCTGGCTACCGTGTGCAACTCACAGTGAGATAACATGGACTGATTTAGGAATTCTATTCGAGGCACCAATTGAAAGGTCTAGCTACGAGTATGCTTTCAATGCAGCTAAACTCGTTATTCTCAGTCGATAAGTGGGCTTTTTGCAGGCTTACTTTGACCTATGGCGCTACAGGTTATACGACGAATACCGAGTGATTTGATGGGCAGACAGCTGTATTCAAGCCTCCTGAGCAACGAAGTACTTCTCCGCCGTTCTAAATTGCAAGTTGATTTCTGGTCGAGCGTGAGCATCTTGGCTGTGATACTTCTCCGTATCAGCTTTCACTCTAGCCACTTGCGCTTCGACCTCGTCTGCAGATCTTTGACATTCGGGTGCGAATACTCCCGAATCGGGTGGCCGAAGACTGTTTGAGCCGGAGACTTACCGTTATGCATTGGCGCGCTTAAATAGATCAAGAGACCCTGTGAAAGTTTCCCTCTGTCCAGAGACCCAGCTTGATGGTTCCAAGAACCTCTGACGATTTTTTTTCATAGCTAACACGCAAACTTCGGTACGTTGGTTGCTCGGAGGGTATTGCGGAGAAGATACTCAATGTTGTGTTAGTAAATCTTTAAAAACTTTTTCTCTAAATTTCGGACCGCCATTAGACCAGAAAACAAACATCTAGAACAGGCATTTCAAAAAATCTGTCGAATCGCACTGTCAACTTTAGCTGCAAGTGCACCATCGCCGAGGTAGTTTCAAAGCCGTCCAACCAGAAAGACCGTCCACGATGACGAGAAAGCTTTTACCTGCATATTCGAACAGGTATATGTGTGGAATTTTTGGAAAACGCGTTCGGGTTGCTCTCGGGCGACCATTAGTTGCTTCACCAGACTAGAAAGGTTTCCCTGGCCAGGCCTGTTACATCTTGCCCGTCCCATGTGCTATCGAGACGAATTAGATACCGACTATTTTCAATTGTAGCCCAGCCAGACTGGCATGGGAGGTGACAACGGTCAGCCGGGTAGCAACGATCAGGCCAGTGCAGCTAGCAACCGCAATCCTGGAGGCTGCGGAGCCGGCTGGCTGGGCACGCCTGTGAGCGCCCGCACGAGCTCCAAATACGGTGACAGAGGTGGCAGTCGGACCGAAGGCTGGGTCGGCGGCAGCGCCGGAGACGGCAGCCCTGCGGACGGCGGCTTCGGTGGGGGCGGCGGCGGAGGCGCGGCCTCTGAAAAAGGAGCGGCTGGAGCCGGTGGCGGCTACAGCGGAGGCGGCGCCGGGGCTCGAAGCGACCACGCCGGCGGCGGCGGCTCCTTCTGCGGCGGCAGCGGCTGCGAGGCTGCGCAGGGCGGCAACTCAGGCGGGGAGCACGGCTTTGCGGTGGTGCGTCTGCTGGGCGGCTCTTGCTGAGTTTGCTTGGGAAATCGGATTGCTTGGTTAGAAATTGGACGCAAAGAAATAGCGCATTGTTTTCTTCTTAGCGAGGATAAAAAAATGATGTCATGCGATTGTGGATAGAACCACTAACGCAGTTGCCGGTAGTTTTCCTTTAATTACAGATACTTTTATCCTCTAAGTTACTTTTTAACGAAGCGCTTTTTTCTCTAAAACTACGCTTACAATCGTGTGTAACGATTGTAATCGTAGGATCATTTTTCAAAGAAAACTAAACAACAAAATATCACTATTGTTAATATGATTATGAATATTATTTAACTACTAAATGTAGAACCGCTAAATATTTTAGGGGATCTTTGCCAAGTGCTTAATTCTCATTTTTTCTCTACTCTGATTCGTTTTTTTACTTCTACTATAGCGGTAAAGTAGAATCTCGATGAACTTAGAGTTTTAATTTAAGTTTAATTATTTTTAAACTGACACGATTTACACGCTTGGATGATTAATTTCATAAAGTAAAAAATGAAAATCTGCCTTTTTTCCTACCAGGAATTTCTGGAGGTTTTTTACTGGCAAGCTGCATGCTTTTATTCACGAGCACAAGCTTAAGTGTTTGCTTTGGGGTTGCCTTTTTCAAGCCTATTTCATTTTTTTTTCTCGGTTCCGGATGAGAAGTTTTGGGCTGGCATTCACTTAGTCGTTATAACTCGACAGTGCTTCAACCAAATGACAAATGAGCCGTGGCGATGGCGGTAAATGACTCGGGAGAATGTGCAAAAACGGAGATAAAATGCATGCACATGTCAGATGATGTCATGCTGTTGTCATGCTGCACGACTCAAAATATGCTGAAGCCAATACTGACCTTCACAGTTTAATTCTCAACCTGTTTGGAAGAGGTTAATTCGAGCTAAAAGGACTCAAAAGTCAACACTAATATCTAGTTCATTCTTCATTTCGTCAATTTTAAGCATGATCGGTCGAGTAATCTCGACGCAAAGTCGATAGGTTGCCGATCTTTTTGATTAGCCGTTCCATTTCAATTGTGGACCTTCAAAAGCTGGATGACATACTTGAGTATTGCTGAATACGAGCGTACATGTATCTTCATGATTTCAATGTCGCATAAAGTCTTCGACGGTTTTGAAAATTTTAAAACAATTAGTTAAGTAATCTCTTGGCGAATAATATCAGTACATAATAACAGTTGGACAATGATGGCGATTGACAACGAAAATAAGCATTTGATATGGGTCTAGCATACGTGATGTAAGAACAACTTAACAAGAATTCTTTAAGCTCTAGCATCTTAAGCAAATATATCTGAAAAAAATTGTCTTGCAAAATTTATCTTCTATTCTTTATGATTGATTGCTTCTTATTTTCTGCTTTTAAAGGTAAGATTTCAAGCTACATCGGTTTCTGCTACCTATTTGAAGATTGACAAGTGTCAAGTACAGCAAAATGCATCGATTGCATATAATAACAATTTATATTGCGATTCATGCTTATGCTTCCTCGATTTCTCTGGAGTGCATCTATCTGCTCTATATGCAATAATTGATCTATAGCAGTGCTATTGCAATTGTAATCCATTGTCGCCCTGTCTTATTACAATTGCATCCGTTTGAGAAGATCGAAAGGCAAGATCAGTGTAGCAGCAATGTCGCAACTACTTTTTACCGGGTCGATTTCAGCAGATTTCATGAAAATACGACCATTTGCAGGTAGGTAACTTTTTTTAGCCAGCTCGATTCGAATTAAAAAATTCATTTACGAAATGTGACCATTTTGAAATTTGAAAATACGAGTAACAGCGAAAAATATCAATTTGAAGGAAACGTGATAAATTGTTCCGGCTGTTTATAATAAGCTTGAAAAAAGTTTATTTTGACAACGCGTTTTTATATAATGAAAATTAATTGAAGAAAAAGGATTAGAATTTCAGAACGTAAGTAAACAATATAAAGATACACAAGAAACTTTGATAGATTCCGCGTGTGTATTACCTTAAATAGTGTTGTTTATTGCGACAAAGTGGATTAAAAATATCTTTTCCGGGTAAATATAGCTATAAATGATCAAGATGAAGAAAATACGGATGTAATATAAAATTAATTGCATAAACATGTAGTTCTGACAGTGCATAAGCTTAACAAGTGTTTTTAACTACATGGTTTAAAGTATAGAATATTGACAGAGGTCTGCAAACGTAGGCGAAAATTCGCTTAAAATGAACTTTTTTAACTTTTTTCAGTTGAATACAACAAAAATATTTTTTGGCCACCTACTCAAGATAATAATCAGTTGACATCTACATACTGAGGGTGTAAAAAATAAGTTAAAGAAAACTTCTGCATGTACTGATATCGGTAAAACTAAAGCTTAAGTTAAATATTATGGGTTGAGTTACACAAAAATTGACCGTTTCTCAGGGAACTTACAAAAAACACAGTAATAAAACTCGAAAAGAAACTATTCGAAAAAAATCGGAAAAAAACATTTTGAAATCCCGATAAACACTAAACATTTTAAAACCTTATCCTTGTTATTACTGGTTCGAAAAAAGAACTGGTTTTTAGTCTTCATTTTTCCAATGCCGATTTAAGACACAAAAAACTTTTTTGTTAATGAGTTAGGTCCTTTAAATTATCTATCGAGCTGTTAGAAATACTGTCCTGAGTCTAATCCTCTCCATTCGGGGATTACCTAATCTCATCCCTCCTTACTACACAATTTTTTCCACTTTTTCTTAATGAAAATTCCGACCAACGATGACCTGGTACGATAAGTAATCTGGACTCTGCACTTTGGATATTATAGCAGCCGCCTTACTCCTCTCTCAAGACAAACCATGCATCCGCGGCTTGAAGTCTGTCAGTGGCGAACAAAGAATTCGCCAGCTCCGATGCGCTCCAGCTGCTGTGGCAGAGCGCGTTGCTGCAGCTGGTAGCACACATCCTGGTGGAAAAACACAGCCTGACAGTCAGCCCTGCATGTGGTGGCGCATTCAATGAGGCTTCTGACGGGCTGCACAGTCCGGTACACAGCGGGCAGCACAGTCTCGTTCAAGTAGACTCGATCGGCAGAGTTGAATCCCGAGCCCCCTGTGAATTGGAGTTCAGCTTGTAGAGCGTCTTCTGCTCATTGAGCCGTGATTTGAAAGCAGAAGAGTAGCAGCTTACAGATCACTTCTCGGTAGACCGAGTTTCTGCAGCTAGCTCCGCACAACTGGCTGGCATTACCAGAGCAGGGACGGTCGCATTCGCTGTCCAGCGCCTTGCCTAGATTGCCGTACGAGTTTCCGCAGAAGCATTCGCCGCCTGCTTGTAGGCCAAAGTACTTAAAGTAGCCGAGGTTGCAGATTTGGCCGCACAGTTGCACGGTCATTTGGGCATGTTGGACGGCACCAAAATTTTGCACCTGGTAGGGCCCTATCGAGTTCATGCCAACCAGCCCTGGGAGGTCTCTGCCCGGGTTGCAGTCAATAAAACAGCCTAGCGATTCGAATTCGAAAGCCACCAAGTTCTTTGAGACAGCCGCTAAGAGAAGCATCGATAGTAGACTTGCTGCAGAGCAAACATGATCGGGGAATAATTGATGAAGCTAGATGGAAAGTTGTTTATTACTAGTGTAAATCATCAGTAAATCTTAAGTGCTTCGTCGATTATAAACTCACTGGAGAAGCTCGACATGCTTGCTATCTGCCTGAATTGATTCTTGCGTAAGAGGAAACAAATCGATTGACAAAAACAATTCCTAGTGATGCTGAAGACGCAGAAACTGATCATCAGATTTTTATCCCATTTTAGTTCATTCAACAGAGGGTGCCTTGACAGCCTTGTCGTCATACAAAAGAATCAGCCAGATGGAACCGAAGCGGATCTGACAGCGAAATTGTTTTTATTCTGGCTGGTTACAGGTGTAGTGTGCACGCAATCGACACGAATTTTTATTTTTTTAGATTTCCGAGACTCGAAGAAAAAAATATAAATTTGAAAATTCTGTTGCGCATCAATGGAGAAGCAGAAAAGTGATCATCCTTTTGACGACGATTCATATCAATTGTAATTATCCTCGAATTGAATTTTTTTATACAATGCGAAATTGCACAATGCCATGCTAAAGGAATCAGTGAGGATTATTTAGTTATAATTAGAAGCTAAAGCTTTAGCAATAGGGGATATCTAGGTCTGATTTTCGGGTTTATCAATCACCAAGCATATCATCAAAGTTATTTATTGATAATTGGATTTTTGATGACTGGAAATCGGGAAAAATGCTTGAATGTCTGCTGGGAAAAATTTTTTCTTGATTTCTTATCGATAATTTTTCTTTAATAAATTTCAAAATTTTTAAATAAAAGTAGGCTCACAAGCTTAAATTTTTTTCTAGTCGAGCAGTTCATGTAGGAATTTCTACTAATTTTTGTTAACCTTCTCATATTAACGCTGTAAATGTGTAAATAAAGCCATACGAAAAGCTTAATTGAATCTGCACGATAGCATAGCGTGAGTTTTTCAAAGTATTTAATTTATATTTGTATTATAATAAAACTTACAGAAATATCAATGAATAAAATTTGGTGCGATATATTTTAATAAAAACACATTTAAAATTAAAATAGCTTTTGTCGTTCTGCATTTTGCGATGTTTTGATTCTAAGTTTAAATATATTCGTATTATTTAAACGTATATATTATAAGTTTAAATATTTTATATTATTCATCTTAGTTTAGAGGGTTAAAATAAATTTTCCAGTAATTTTCTGTTAATTTAATTCGCACCCTAATCAGAAAATTAACTTGTACAAAAAATTCTGTTCCTTTTACTGCTACCTCCAGTAGCATTCTGCGCGCAAAATAATTAAAAGGCAACTTAAAGAACCAACAAAAAATTCTAAAATCGATACCATGCAAAATTGCATAAATTTTAGGATTATAACAATATCATAGCGTAAATTGGATTCCTGTTTTGCTCAATTCACACTACTCTGCAGCTCAAGTAGTAAGTTGTTACTCGTCCTTCGAACGGTTCATCCATTCTAGAAATTCGCGATAATTAATCCGACCGTCGCTGTTTTGGTCGCTGTTGGCAAAGAATTTGTCCACATCTGCCGTGCCGAACATGGACCCAGCGCCCATCTCGTGGATGGCCTGTGCGGGAGGGTCATTCGCAGTGTGCTAGTGCTTTACTGACTCATATTTTAACAAATAAATAAATAAATAAATAAATAAATAAATAAATAAATAAATAAATCAATCAATCAATCAATCAAAGGAAAAGGAAATTATCGGGATAATGAGGCATGTAACATTAAAATTTTCTGCCTATGAAACAAAGGTATTTTAAAAGTAAAAGTACAAGCGTACAACAAAAAAATTGTATTTTAACAGAGCTAATGGTGAAGGCAGCACCGTAAAAGCAATACCTGAAGCAGTTCTTCCTTAGTGATGTAGCCGTTGCCATCCTTGTCAATCTTCTCAAACAGATGGCGCCACTGGCTGTAGCGGAAAACAATGGCTCTGCGAAAGGGTCGGCATTTTCTTTATATGAACAGTGAATCTTAGAAACTGCAGAAAAGAGCTAATGTGTCTAAACCAAAAATATTGTAATAACTCACTGTCTTTGAGCTCTCGGAATTTCGCTCAAAGTTTTCTGATATTCTTCAAGCGTTATTTTTCCATCTCTATTGTGATCGAACAGGCGAAGATATTTCTAAAATTGTGATTTAACAGTAATTATTGCGCTTATTGGTTCATGTGTACGTTTGTGAGTGACCATGCAAGTTGTTTTCTGAGCAAATTAATACACTAGAGGTGGCTGATATTTACATATTTATATTACTTTTCAACTAGAATACATTAGAAATAACGTCAAATGAAAAAAAAATTGGGAAAAATAAAAGGAAAATTAATTAACTGAATAAGTTTTTTGCCATAAAGTGGGGATAAAAGATTACGACGCAACACTCAGAAAATTACTGAGCACTTAAATTCTATGGCAAGAAATCCTTAGAATTTACTCTACTAGTTTTCCTGTTACTTTTGAATTTTCTTGTGTCATAAGATAAAAAACTTTTTCCTCATCTGGGAGGACAAATCCCGAAATTAAGGATAATAGTGGAAATTCCGTGTAAAAATCTTTCTCTAGGCTCTGAATATAAGTTTCATTTTCGACTCCTACTTAGCACTTTCATTTTGGTCATGTTCTGAGTTCATAGGGAACCTTTTCTCTTGCAGCTCGAAGCGTTTCACAGGTTAGCTTATATATGATTCCCTATAGTCGAAACTGTGACAGCGTGTGTCGTTGTTCAGGATTTGCAATCTCTACAAAGTATCTCGTAATTTTCAGGAAAGTTTCATGTTTTGAAAAAATAGTAAAAATTACAAAGTTTTAGGGATTTCTCGATTCTTTGCTTCCAATATTTCGTACATAGACACAGCGAGTCAGTTATCAACCTACTCAATGAATAATAATACTGAAATTTTCTGATTTTCTTTAGTTTTAGCTAAAACATTTATCAAAGTGCAACAAGCAACAGCTAATAAACAAACAAAATTTCCCGACAACTCATTTCAGAGAAAAAAATAGGTTGCAGCAGCATATGTATACTCCTGCATATCAAACTTTACGTCATATTTCTGTCAGGTATGCGACAGTAGGATAATCTTCATACTGTATCTGTCATAGTCAGAGAAAAAGCTTTGCGTGGTTACTAAATATGCCTTCACACGTTGAAAGTTATCCCATCTACATGTATCTGGGACTTCTGTTAATCTCAAGTGGCAGGGAAACCTTTGTCTAGGAATTTCCTGTTGCCATTTATGTTATACTGTTTTATCGAGTACTATTGTACTTCATTTTCTTTTCAAAAATCGTCATCATTTTTCCAATCAAATCTTCCACACATCGGTAGCCTGAATGAGTCTAAGTCTATATTTTAATAGGAACCCAAAAGGGGGTCATTAGGTTTCCTAGGGGGCGCACCCTGTCTATGAGGTTAGCGCCCTGTCTATGAGGTTGGCGCCCCTGTCTATGAGGTTAGCGCCCTGTCTAGGAGGTTGGCGCCCCTGTCTATGGGGTTAGCGCCCTGTCTATGAGGTGGGCGCCCCTGTCTATGAGGTTAGCGCCCTGTCTATGAGGTTGGCGCCCCTGTCTATGGGGTTAGCGCCCTGTCTATGAGGTGGGCGCCCCTGTCTATGAGGTTAGCGCCCCTCGTCTATGAGGTTAGCGCCCTGTCTATGAGGTTGGCGCCCCTCGTCTATGGGGTTAGCGCCCTGTCTATGAGGTGGGCGCCCCTGTCTATGAGGTGGGCGCCCCTCGTCTATGAGGTGGGCGCCCCTCGTCTATGAGGTTAGCGCCCTGTCTATGAGGTTAGCGCCCCTCGTCTATGAGGTTAGCGCCCCTGTCTATGAGGTTAGCGCCCTGTCTATGAGGTGGGCGCCCCTGTCTATGAGGTGGGCGCCCCTCGTCTATGAGGTGGGCGCCCCTGTCTATGAGGTGGGCGCCCCTCGTCTATGAGGTGGGCGCCCCTCGTCTATGAGGTGGGCGCCCTGTCTATGAGGTTAGCGCCCCTCGTCTATGAGGTGGGCGCCCCTCGTCTATGAGGTTAGCGCCCCTGTCTATGAGGTTAGCGCCCCTGTCTATGAGGTTAGCACCCTGTCTATGAGGTTAGCACCCTGTCTATGAGGTTAGCGCCCCTGTCTATGAGGTTAGCACCCTGTCTATGAGGTTAGCGCCCCTGTCTATGAGGTGGGCGCCCCTCGTCTATGAGGTGGGCGTCCCTCGTCTATGAGGTGGGCGCCCCTCGTCTATGAGGTTAGCGCCCCTGTCTATGAGGTTAGCGCCCTGTCTATGAGGTTGGCGCCCCTGTCTGAAGTTGGCGCTCCTTGTCTACGAGGTTGGTGAGTTAGACATCGCTTTTATCTAGCTTGTATAACGTTGGCGCTGACTGTCTTAAGGTGGAAACTTGAGAATTTTTCTACGTTTTTTTCCTGATTTTTTTGGTGGGCTTTTTGGGGCGGCGTGCGCCACTGGAGTATCATTTTCGAGTGAATAATGATTTAATTATGCATGGCTTGGACCAATTAGGCTATTAAGTCTTGCCTATTACAACTTTGTGAATTATCACCACAAATTACCAAACACAGGAAGTTATGGTCCAGAATTAAATGGGCTCCTCACCTGCACGAACAACTCGTTGTGCTGCCGCTTGTACAGGTACTCCCTCAGCTCGTCAGCTGTGACTACCCCGGTGCCTTTCTTGTCAATCATTCTAAACGCTCTGAGCAGCTCCTCCTCTGTGGTCATTCTGCATTGGGAACAGGTTGCTTAGTAATAGGATCTAGGAAGACAGTTTCTATAGAAATGTAACTAAAAATCAGCATTCGCTTACCTTTTTCTAAATCTGTTTGAACAAAATAACTATTCTGCTTGAATAGTTTCGTTCTTTATGTCTAAGGTATCTTAAAGGCGGGATTTGAGTGCAACGTTGAGTCAGGGAAACACAGGGCGTTTGGTTTGGGCCGAAGCTGGGACTGGGAACAGATGGGTGTGCTCTGTAATATATGCGCCCATAGTGGGGAAGAGGTTACGGGGCCTACTAGGAGGGGAAGGGAAAGCAAGTGTTCAGTTCTTTCTTCAGCTCTGGCTAATGGCATTGGATCATGACTGCTATTGATGCATGGACTTCTAAAAATAGAATCTGGACCGGAAGGGTCTCTTAGCCTTCTACAGAAGAAGGCCATTCATATCATAAGGGATTTTGGCTGAGGCTTTGATTTAGCAGTAATTGCAGCCTATTTGCGCGGGTGAAAACATTTTGAAACTCGAATTATCGAAATTTTAAGATTTAATTCAAAGTATATTATCATTTAGCTGAATTCTAAATTCAATTCAAAAGTAAATTGGTTAACTTAGTTGTCTATTAAATTGCCAATTTCTTAGCTTGAAGTCAATTCATTATGAAGGATAAATATGATTAAAAAATAGTTACTGATTATTGAAAGCGTGACGCAGCTGAACATGCAAAAGCATTACATTCATTTGCCCAATCTATCTACTGTAAAGGACGCCAGCTCGTATGCATTGAAGCACATACAGTACCCTAAAAATGCTAAAAATTCAGTGATCTAAGTAACGTCATTGTCTCTTGAAACCAGCCATTAAGTTTGATAGCCGTCAGTGTTGTTACGGGATACATGGAGACCATATCTCTGTATTTGCCAGCAATGGACCTAATCATAAAGCAACTGTATCTTGTGGTAGTACCTGTCCTTTCAAGCCAATCGTCACAGTTTTATCGGATCGAATTCCAATGCAGCAAGCAATTTGACAGACTTGCTTCGTTTCTAACATGTAAATGCAGAGCTGCTCGTCGCAAATGCTTGCTTCAGAGCCGACAGGTTTGTTAGTCTCCGACTGAAGGATCTCCAGAATATTTTGGATGGATAACTCCGTGATTGAGTCGTTGGCAAAGAACCCATCAATTTCTTCTTGCAGCCGAGCATTGTCGCTTTCAAGGCGTGCGGTTGCTGATGTTGTGCATGTGCTCTGAGCTTGGATTGGCGCTTGGAGCAACAACAACAACAACAAATCACGCTGTCAGGTGGAAAAAAGCTGTTGTTGTTGGAGCATTAGGAAAAATGCTGGGCGCAGCTCCAGGCTGCAGGTATCGCCTCTTTAGCTGGCCGTCCTTATCCTTCTGGTGGTATTTGTTAGAATCCCTCGTCGATTCGAAAAAATCATGTTAAAAAAAATGAAGTCAGCAAATACGGGAATACTTGCTGGGCTCAAAATCTTTTGTTAGATTTGCCCATTTCCATTATCCGAGTAACTCCGGATCATTCAGCGGAAAGGCATGAAAGCTAATTGAATCCGGCGTTGAACCAGAGTAACCGTTCTTGCAACCATAAACCGAGCACTTGTACACCATTGCGGTTTCGATTCTTTTAAATTTTTAATTTCACAAGGCTCTCAACTATTTACTGTCTTTAGTGCAAGCAAAGAAATCCGCTTCGTTTTTTATGAATCAAAGCTCACAGGAATAACCCCAAGTTAATGTACATTTATTCAAAAAGGCTGTGAGTCAGAGAGTACAGCCAAGTCTTTATCAGTCAACATTTCCTTCCCTGACCTTCATTCCCCGAGACCAAGGAGCCCAATTAAATGGGGGAATGTGCTCGTGATAGATCCCCCATCCCCATTATTTCTGCCATGCTGTTCAAACTCGCTCCTGCCTGCTTTAAACTCAATTGCCTTCTTCTGTAGAAAAATCCTAGCCCAAAAAACTTCTTTCCAGTCCAGTCCCTTTAGAAGTCTATGCTATTGATGAAGCTGCTCGGGGATGGGAGCAGATGGCTGTAGTGGGGATGGCTATCAGAAAAAATCCCGTGCAAAAGAAAGAACAGAGATTGTATGCTTTGGGAAAATAAGTTAATCTATAATCAGAGTTATCTGTTTTTTCTTAGCAGCAACTCGAGTTATAAGAGTTTCTGCATGAAAATTAAACAGAATTTGATCGCTTGGCAGACACACAGCAGTTTCTGATGAAACCAAATAAGAAAATCTTTAGAAACTTAATGCAGGACACCATGGATCGAAAAGAAAATTTTTTCTACCATCACAATTTTAATCATTCGAGAGTTATCAACAGCAAAAAATTTGAACAATATTTAGGTTGAGTGGGTTTGATTTAAATTACCATTACTTTACGATCTATGATCATTTTTCAAATTAAAATTTAATATGCTTGAATATATCATTCAAAAGGTTGTACGCTCGTACTATTGGCTTAATACTCTGCCTAATGTACTTTTCAACCATTTAAGCCAATCTTAACGAAACAATGGATTACAAGAGCTGTAAAAATCGATGCAAGTACAGGCGATGCCAAAGCATAGCAAGCTACAGTTAAAAATAATAAGTTAAACAAAGAAAAGAAATTGTTGAAACAATACGATAGATTGGTTCAGGTACACAGAGTTAGACAGGGTAAAGCACATTTCTTGTACATGGCCCCGACGCCCCGAGGACATACTAAAAGCTCATTTTAGCGATGAAACCTTAATGGTCGAAGCTCTTTGGGCCAAGCAGTCACTTTTATCCATGAAAATATTGTGCTGCTATTTTAGCACAGCAAATAATAGCAACCCACAGCTAAGTATATGGCTTTTCTTTGATTGTGAATCACGCAAAAGAATTTATGGCTTATGATTTATTTTAAAAAAAGGTAATTCACCTCTTTAGAAATCAGATGCAAAAACAATTCATTCAAAGATGCAAAAAGAAAATTGTCTAAATGTAACTACAAAAAAATTAATGTGGGGGCATTATCAATCTTCAAACGATTCCATCAAAACAATTTTTTTTTCGAAAAAAAGTTGCAAATCTTCCGAAACAAACTAAATTGGCTCGTCTGTTGCTTCTTTCAATTTTTAAACGTAATAAAAACCCATTGAAATACATGCATACTAAGGGATTTATTTAATCGAAATTAAAATCAAAATTTTCCCAGCTCAAATTGGTTACCCGATCTCAGCTGGGTGGACTGAAGCAATGCGGGATTAAGTTCCTTACTCAAAGGGCTCAAACTGTCATTGGGAGCTGGGTCTCGAACCTACGCCCTTCCGGTTGCACGGCAGATGCCCTAGCTCAGATCCTATACTTTGGTCTATTGATAGCTAGGTAAATACGAAAAAATTACGAAGGGAAGCCACTATCCAGGAAAAAAAACTGTCATTTTTTTATAAATTTCTCTAAAATACACTTTTTTAGCTTCTCTATTTACGTTTTTTAATGATTTTTCGATATATTTCCTCAAAACAGACGCAAATGAAACTGTTTGAAAATAGCAACCAGTGAAAGGTGATTTCTTCATCAAAAGAAACTTGCTTTAAATGTTATTTGAAAGTAAATTCAAAATAGGAGCTCGTTTAAGATTGCTATTAAAAGTTCTACACAATTCATACAGTGGAAAATACAAATTGAAAGGTTAAACACACAGCACCCAAAATATAAAACCTACGAGCATTTAGATACATAAAAATGGGAAATTTTTATATCAAACGCAGTTTTACTTGTATTGTACTTTTACTACTGACGCGCAAATACGCCTGAGCACATCAAACTATCAGAAGCTTTTTTATATTTACTCGTAAGACTTGCTTTTCTTTCTCTCCAACAGTTCGTGACTGTCACGAGCGAGCCAACGTTTAAAGGGGGGGGCAGACAAACGGGTGTGAACAAATATTTGACAAGTTGGTCAACTTTTTGGCTAGCAGCCCTGGATTTTTTGGAAATTTTACTCATTCTATGGGTGTTCAGCGATCAGGCCATAAATGTGTCAAAATTATGCTACAAAATTTATTAAAAAATTTTTGCTATCAATTGACCAACTTTGAATTGAAACCTAAAATTATCCACGCAAAGTCAAGCCAAGTCGTACGAGTTTTGCGTTACCAAGCACCTTTATATCCATGGTAAAAAAATCTACGGAAGCACGCTACGCTCGTGAAAGTAAAAAAAATACTTCATAAAGTAAAGCGTATCAATTGTCCTCGTCTTTCTTGCTTGACAAGTTGGGCGATTAATACTCTGCTGCCCGCCTGTCTAGGTATTGCTGCTGCTGTTGCTGAAGAGGCAGTTGTCGATAAAGTTGCAAGCGACTATGTGGCACTACGGGTTGAAAAGCGTGACCTCCTGCTGCTGCTGCTGCTCCTACTCCTCCCGGTTGCCTGTCATTGATGAAGCTTCTTTGATTGCGTCTGTAAAATAGGAGAAATTATGGTGTTAATTCAAACTGAAGGCATTTTTTGTTAAATGATGCCTTTTGATTTTTTGTTGAAAATCGAAAACTATAGGATGTTAGAATTGAGAAAATGCAACGATTGAGAAAAACAAAAAATTCATGGCTTTCTCGATGACTAGATTAATTTACAAAACAAGAGTGGCTTTTCCTAGAAAGAGTACTTTCCATGGAGATACGAAGCCTATACCGGTACTATACGACACCTGCTGTGCTACTCGGTTTTTTCCCTAAGCATGGGCGTGGCAGATCGCAACATCTCGACCTCAAATATTTACTCAGTAATGGGTAGCAGGTGACTAGTTGATCATTTCTGCTATATCATTCGTTAATTTTGTCAGATCAGGAAACGTTAATCTGCGATTTATTGGACCAAGTGATATCTCCGCATAAGTCTCATTAATATACCCTGAGCATATTTGCCGAATCTATTTACTGAGGGAGCTGAAAATAGTAAACAGAATATTTATTAAACGACTAATTCGGATCCTTGATTAACGTTAATAATAGATTATAACTGCGAAAGTGCAATAAGTAGTCTTATTTACATTGATCCCGAGATGACAAACCAGGAAGTGATATTATTTTATGGCTAAGCTCCGTAGACAGCCCTGCTTTGAAGCTGGAGGTTTGGAGCTTGCGGCTCCAAGAATCATTTCCGTAGGAAATACGCTACAGTAAAAGGAAAAAGAGCTTGCTGCTCGCAAATGGAAGCTACAAGAAAGCTCTCCAACCTTAAATCATAATTTTTAGAGCTTCAAAGATTTTAACACTTTTTACACCTGATCTTTGACATGCAGCTCACAGTACAGCCGCAGATAGCTGTGCGCAGTGCATCCGAGGGCTCTGTGCAGCTGCTTATTCTTGACATTCTGGTGAAGGGGCCACGAAACCTCCCACTGAAATTTTCCCAGCTCAAACTGGTACCGAACTTAAGCTAGGTGTACTAAAGCAATACCTTGCACAGTGGCAAAAATTGTCTCCCAGAGTTAGGACTCGAACCGATGACCTTCCGGTGCAAGTCGGACGCCCTAGTCACCATTTTTATGCCCCACTTTTAAAAATTGAAAACCAATAGAGCACTCACAGTCCCAAATCGTGGCCTCCACCTTCCCAATAGAGTGCGGCCGTTCCCTGATCTTTGACAGCTCGAATTCCTTGCGCCTCCTGTTTGAGCAGCCGCATTCGCTCGTCCCACAGGCGATCAATCTCCATGCGCAGCGTCTCAATGCGACTATCGCGTTCCTCGATCTCGTGTCTCATCCGGCGATTCGAATAAGCACCAACGTCAACGTCATTGAGCTCCGTTTGATCGTCAAAATAACCGCCAGGCCGTTTCTCCATGAGGTTCCTCGGTCCAGCGTAGTCCTCGCTGTCGTACCAAGGCCGTCGGGTTGTGACTAAATCGCGCCGTTTTCGAGCTGACGAATCGACGGCATCAATGCTGCGAGCCAGTTCCATGGGCGACTGGTCGTAGTCTGGCGGAGGGTACTCATCGTAGCCGCTCTCTGGCGCATAGGGCTTGGGGCGAGAGCGTGATGGCATTTTATTTTCAAGATAAACAAATAAATCTTAAGCACCCTAAGTGTACAGCTGTTCAGTCCTGACTGGGTGCTGGGTGGACTGAAGCAATACAGGACTTAAGTGCCTTGCTTATGGTTGTAAATAGTCTCATAGAGCTGGGGCTTGAACCAAAGAACTTCCGTTAAAAAGGCAAATTCCCCAGCCACCCTTGAGTCTACAGCGCCTTAAAACTAAGACCAAGATCAAAGCCTTTAGGTTAAAAAAGGATTTTTAAGGATTAAACTCATTTTGAGGTTATTAAAATCGGGAGCCTTATAAAGTGCTAAATAGAATACATTAAGCTTTTAAAAATTCTTTTCAGTTTTTTTAGATTGGATTACTGAAAAGTCGAGCCTTCTAAATGATTTCTCGTATCATTCAGCAATTTTTTATCCAGTTCCGGTTCAGTATCCCACGAAAACTTTTTGTTGACAGTGGAGGAACAGTTGCAGTACCATCACAAGCTACTATTGTACTAAAATTATTACTGGCCTTAAAAATGAGTCCATCGTCCCACAATATAGTAACTTCTACTGGTTCTTGTATAAGTACAGTAGTTATTTGGCTATTTAAATTCCATTTACACTCGGCACTTAGATAATAGCCTACCTGTTGCTGCCTCTGCTGCAGCGAAAACCTGTGCGGCTCTTGCTGCTGCGGTTGCCTGTAGCTGCGTGCTCTCCCACCGCCGCCACCGCCGCCATTGAGACCCGCCTCTTCAACAAAAACATCGTCACTTAACTGCGACTGAGTGTCAAAGGTAACAAATGCATTGTTAGCGTTGCCTCGTTGCATCGGTTGTCCACCATTGGCTGGTTGATAGCGCATCGGCTGAGACTGCATTGGTGGATGCGGCTGATGAAAAGGCGCCTGCGGCTGCGGGTAGACCGACGCCGCTGCTGCCGCTTGTCTCTCGCGCAGCCAGCCGGGCTCTGGCAGGGCGGCTCTCGACGGAGCCAGCTTGTTCTTGGATGGTGGCAGCGATCTCCACGGGTGCCGGTCGGCCACGTGAGTTCTTAGGCCAATCTCTGTGACAAAATAACGCTTTGGGGCGCAGATGGGACACTCGAATGCTTGCATTCTGGCGCTGGAGTTTGCTGGGATATCCATGCTAAGTCGAGTGGAATTTCTTGTTTTATCAGCGGTATATGGCAGTGTCAGACTAAAGTAAAAAGCTAGTCCTGTAAGTTTTATCGAGTTTCAGTCGATTTTGGCCTAATTTTTCATGTATGCACTATCAAAAGTCTACACTAAAGGTTAAGCCCTATAGGCTATCTATCACAAAACGAAACGGTCGATGATTGAAGCTTTGCTTTGGCCTGAAGACTGAGCGAGCGGTTATGGTAGAAATCCTTACAGGACACGGGTCTGAGTAGAGCGGTCCTGGGAGAGAAGTTGCCCACAAGCAGACCAAGAAATTAATCGATATAGTCGAAGTGAAATTCTTTTGCCGCTCTTTCCTACATGTGCGCCTCTTTCCGCTGGTCCTCTCTCTCGCGTACGTCCGTCTCATTTTTTCCTACTTCCTGTTTCCACAATAAAGCTTACCAGCAGTTTCATAGTCCTTCCCCCTATTACACTCCAACAGGTCAGTAAATTTTATTCTGTCTCCAAACATACGAGACTTTAGCTTACACATGCGAGTGCAATATCACATAGGTTGGTAGGTCCAAAAACTGTCGAAATACCCATTGTGGCACTAGAAGCTAAAAACAGAAATAGCTAGGGGAATAATAAATGCAAAACTTGTGTAAGCTTGCGTGAACAACAGCTTGTTCTCGTATTACCTAAGGGAGCTACTCACTATACAGTTTTAACAGTAAAAAGAACGCAACCCTGGCGTATCTGAAAGCGATCAAGCATTAAATCTCTTGTTAGAAATGAAATTCAGGACGAACTCATACTGATTATGTTGTTGTTCTTTATTACAGTCTCTCAGACTGCTTTAATCATGAAAATCCGATAACAAAACTCGAAAACGAATGTTTTTTTCAAAAATTTTTCAATTTTAACGAAGTTTTACACAAAAAATAGGTACAATAGTCCTGTTTTGATCTGCGTATTATTTGACAGAAGTTAATTTTAGCATGAGAAAATTTATATAAATAATCCTTCAGCGTGAATGTTACTTTGTGTCCACATGTGAACTGGAAAAAGCAAAAATATATTTTTTAATTAGCTTGGAAAAATGTACTTTTGCTACAAAAGAAGCAAAAACCTTTGAGCTTGATGTATCTTGTCTACAACATCTTGAGCTAGATGTATTCAAGGATTGTGAATTCAGACTGTACAAGCCTAATATAGTTTTAAGTAAATCGTTTTGGGCGGAAAGGTTTAGTTTTTACGAATTTTTGGCTGTTTTTCACGATTTTTTTCTTCGCATTTCCTTCTAATTTCGTTGTAGCTCAAAGGTTGGACAAGTGAAAAAATAGATTACTGATAGTAGTTAAGCAAAAAAGTTTCTGTCTTTTTAACGTTCAAAAATTGGAGCATAAAACATGTGTATGTGTTTAGATTTAGCAAGAAATTGTCGATAATATTCTCAATATGGCGTTTTCCACAGTAACAACAGAAGCACATTAATCCGTTTTCTCGCACAACAAAGCGGCACCCATGTTGATCCAGAAGTCCTGCGGTTTGTCGCTTGGAAGTGGCACCGACACCACGAAGTTTGTCGAGTGACCTGTTCACAAAATAGTTGAATTTTTTGTTAAAATTAATCTGGTTTGATTATCTTATAGTCATGCCTAAGAAAATTTTATTATGGTCTCACCCGTGGTGCTCAGAACACCAGCGCGAACTTTGGTCTTGTAGAGCGGTGAGATGTAGAAGCTTGAATCTGGCTGGAAGTCCATCTTAGGCTGCATGTGCATCATTGGTAGCACGTCGAGCATGACGTTGTGATGCGATAGAGCAGCCTGTTGAGATAAAAATTAATAAGTCACTTTTTTCTCGACTCCTTATTTTGAAAATTTATAACAAAGGCTTAATTCGAGGCTTCTAGAGCGTACCTGCATGGTTTCGACATCAAACCGGAACCCGTCAGTGAATAGACCGTGCACAAGCACGCCATCCTCGGGTCTTTCGATCTCCTTGTCCTGTGGAATCTCCTCACCAAAGCCAGCATTTTGCATGGCTTTGTTCACTTCCTCCTGGTCGCGGAAGATTGGCTTAACAACGAATTCGAATGACAGGTGGTCGATGGGATAGTTGTACTTTCTGGCGTAGTTCTGCAGCGTGCCGGTCAGGAAGCCTTGCGGGAAGAAGAAACCAGGCAACCAGAAGGACTTTGGCATGCCCTGCGTCAGCCAGTAGTGAACGAACCAGCAGCGCAGAATTAGATCCTTGATCCAGTTGGACAGTGTCTTCAAACTAGGATAGGCAACATTGCTCCACAGCTTTGGCACCTGGTTGTTGATGAATGCTGTGTACACGGAGTCCAGCTCTTCAGACATCACCACAAAGCCCTTAATGGCCTTTTTCAGCTGCTCCAATGAGTTCTGCGAGCGAAAAATTGTTTTATTGGTACTTTATGTTTATAAAAATAATTATTTCCAGTTAACTTTTACCAGAAGTTCAGCTTGTCATTACTCACCCTGATCACACTGAGCAAACGATTGTAGCGGTCAATCTCCTGGGTGAGGACAGTTGTCAGAGAATTAAGCCGGCCCTGGGAATCCTCCTCGAACAGTTCTGGTCTGGCCTGATCCAAATCGATCTTGGTCATGATCTTTCCTAGAATGCTGTCGGCAAGCTCGTAGACAATTTCATCGTTGGACTTTCCGCCACCGCCACTGGCAACGCGAGGTTGAATCTCAAGGATCACCTCGACCATTGAGCGAGTCTCTTCAATCTGTGGTATTGTGGGTGTAATTTTTTGCGCGTATAATTTTTTTACCAATCACATAACTCACGTGACCATTTTTTAATTCTTCACTGAATATTCATGCACTTTACCTGATAGGCCAGATTGGCATTGGAATGCAGTCCAAAGATCTCCGGATCTTCGATTAGTGGCAGCTGATCAACATAGTCCTTGTAGTCCTGCAGTGTGGGCCTGTCTGGCGGGTAGTACACCCCGGAAGGTGAGTACTTGTAGCCTGGTTCCAAAGTCTTCGGGTGGAAGAACTGCGTCAGGATTGTGCGGAGGCATCTCTGATCCCAGTTGTCTGTCACACGGCCTCCATAGGTAATCTGTGGGATGCATTTTCCATTTTTTTCATGATCATTGATTTGGGATCGATTTAATTGTTTGGGTAAATTAAGTTCTACTTGAAAGCAGAGAACTTACCTCTCCCGTGATGTACATGAGAGCGTCCCACGGAATTTCCCCCTCGGCGCAGAACATCTTCAAGTTGAGCAGAGCGCATTGTCTATCCGAGTCGTTGAACTCATAACGAATGTTCCAGCCAAGCGGTCCGAATTTCTTTCGCTCGAGTATGATACCGTGGAAGAAGCAAATGCCAAACACGATTTTCTTCCAGTCAGTGCCCAAAATGTTGGTCTCAAATTCTTCTGGACTCATTTCGGCAAATGCTCGTTTGATGTTGTTCCTCAGTCCTTTTGGTGGCTCGTTAGTGACCTTGACAGAGTTCTGTAATACTGAAACTGGAAACGCCTTTGCAGGCATCGAACTCAGGAACAAGCGGAAGTCCTGGTTGATGTCTTCAGGCTTTTCAGCCATGTTTTTCACAATATTTTCCAACGACAACATCCAGGATGCTGCAAGGTGGCAGTTCTGAAGGAAGACCCAGTCTCCTGATTTTACAGCTGCGGTGATCAGTTTTTCAGCCACAACTCCTTGGCCTTGACCGAGCGATATAGCATGATACCTGTCATCAAAGCTCTTTTCTTTGGCAAATCGTTGGAAAGTGTTCATGGGATCGGATCCAGTACTGAGCACGAAAACCAATGGTGTTGTCTTCGACATGTCGGAATAAAGCAGATTCAGCTCAATCGATGGTGCCTCAACGAACTCCTTACCAAGGTTCTCCTTAACAAACTCGGTAATGGCTGGCACAACCTTCTGCTCTTGCAGCACCTTGATGAGCATCAGTTTCTGGAAACTTGTGAGTCGTTTGTCCCAGTGGCCGCTGAACCGCTCGGCCACACTGGGGTCTTCGCCACGGGATTTGGCGATGTCAGCATCCGACGGCTCGGGTGGAGTCGGGCCGAAGCCGGCGAAGTCAGACGGATTTCCTTCCCCAGTAACTTCACCGATTGTCACACGAACTGGGGTTCGAAGAAGATCGGCGGTCAGGCTACGGAAGATAGTACTAAAGTCGGCTAGGTCGACCACGTTACGCCATACCGGATCGTTCATCCAGGTGATTTCTGCCGGCCGTTCCGGCCGCTTTTTCTCCATACCACCGGCTCCGCGGAGGAAGAAGTTCCACTCCTCAGGGCTGATAGTCTTTGACTGCTTAAGAATTTCAATGCACAGTAGGAAGCTAAAGACAAGTTTGTCTTTTTCAAAGATGCCGCGCGCCACATTGTTGTAAGTGGCGTTGGTGGTTGCGGCTAGCATGATCTGGATGCGCTGGTCCAGGTTGTCGGATTTCTCGCTGCTCTCAATTGTATTGTTAAATAGATTTTTGAAATACTTGAGCGAGAACTGGTACATCGGATCGATTTCAGCCATGTTTGCCACCACAAAGTACATGCAAGAGCCGCGCTCTGCCACCGGAATATACTTTGATCGAGCTGCACTGATTTTCTGCTCCGTGATTTCTGCTTCAGCCAACTTCTTGGTTGTTTCAGCTGATGTAATCTTGGAATCGTTGAGTGTTTTGATCAATTCCTCATTGTCAAGAATGTTACCCTCGGACTCGTACAGCATCTTGAGAATATTGTCCTCGATAGCTTTCAGCTTGGCCCGCTCGTTGTTGATCTTAAGAATGAGCTCGTTGCGCTGCTTCTCCAGATCGGGTCGCTCCAATCGGGTGACTTCACTGAGCAGTTGGTCTTCCAGACCCCTTGGTGTGACAGTAAAGTTGATGATGGTCACTTTGATGCACACCTCAGGCAGGTAGTGTGGGTTAGACAGCTTGCTAGTCATGTAGAAGGCAAAGTTCTTGTCGTATTCAACATCTTTGTCTCCAAGTCTAATGAGGGTTCGACCACCGGAGTTGAAGGTCTGCTTGAGCAGAACAGGCTCCAGCGCAGCGTCCAGACTCTCGCCGACATCCTCGCACAGGACAGGCATGCCCAGCCGAATAGCGTTCTCCAGAGTACGCAAGAAATTCGGATCCGTCAGTTTAATCAACTGCAGGCCATTTCGAGACTCCTTGTTCTTTATCCACCGGTTAGCCTGCTCTTGCGGGTCAATCATAAGCGGCCAGCGGCGACCGCGAGTCACTAGAATGGCATTCTCCGTTGACACCTGATCTCTAGGCAGGCCATCAGCGTTCCATTGTCGCAGAGTGTACGGATTGCCCAGTACGTTGAACAGAGTCACGTTCTGCGAGGTCGGTATCTGAAGCTCGAGGCACCGGCTGACCCACATGTTAACAAGCTCGGCGCGGTATTCAGAGGTGAACGCACCGTAGTAGGCGACGCAGGCAGCTGCAATGAACACGTTGCCAACAACATCGCCGATCTCTTTGTTAAAGTTTTCTACAGTCAATTCCCAGCGATCTTTCTCGTCAGCCAGAGCGGTGGTCAACTTTCCAGCTCGCTTTAGTCGAGCTGCTGTGAGGGCCAGTTCGTGCTCCAGAGTCTTCTTCTCGCCTACGGTGTCGTCAAACTTTTTCTGCAATGCAGCGATTTTATCCTCAACCTCCTGCAACTGGGCTTGCTTCTGACGGAGCGTGCTCATCACAACGTTCAGCTCATCGTTAGCGGCTTCAAGTCTGAAAGTAAAATTTTCATTTTATAAATATTTGCACAAAAAAAGTTTATTGACAAAAAACTCACTTTTTCTTCTTTGGCTCTACCGTTCGGTAGACCTTGGCGTACATATCCATAGCCCTCACCCACATGCACATTGACTTGCACGCTTTGGATACTTTCTCGACATTGGATGGCGTGAATTCCGGATTTTCTATGTACTTCTTCAAGCCAGAAAGCATCTTGTTGTTGATTTCATCTTTCGGATAGTCCATCAGGCGACGCAGGAAGTTTGTGTCGCCAAGAACCTGCTTGGCTGAGGCCCAATCGGTCCTGCAATTGTAGATTTCAGCAATGAAATGATCCTATGCATTCACTAGAAATACTAAATCCATACGATACCCATTGGACTATAAACTTACTTGGAGCCAAGAAGCAGACAAACAGCTTCCATGACCGTCTGGACAAGCGGTGGCGGACTTGTGAAAACGCGAATCTCAGAAATGTCGTTCTTATCCAGTGAGTTAAGCGCCTTAACAGCTGCTTCAAGTGCGGGAAGAGCCTCATCAAGGTCCTTCTGTGCGTCCTGCTGTATGGCTTCAGTCTCCATGGCCTTCACCTTAGCGACGGCTTCATCTTCCTTCACCTTGGACCGGACAACATCCGCTTTCTCCTGATCGGCGCTTAAAACTTCCATCAGAGCCTCAACGTCTTTCTGCTTCTGTTCCAGTTTGGGTCGCATTTCTGTTAGAGTGACCTCCATTGTGCCGACCAATTGGTTAGTTTCCAAGAGTTTTAGCAGACCGTTCTTCACTCGATCTCGACCGCCAGTTAGTTCACTGCAGGTGTAATGTGTGGTTATAGACTGCTATTCATGTTTCATTTAATAACTTTAGTTGCAATATCTTAAATAAAATGTCTTTGATCACTAACTTTTTCTTCGCCGCCAGCATCGACAAGTAGAGATTGATCAGCTCCAGATAGCTGGTCGGAGTTGTATAAAACTTTCGTTTGAGCTCGTTATAGAATCTTTCGGCCATGTCGGTAACGCTGGTGTGGATCATGACGCACATTTCTGACAGCTTTTCCTGCAGAGTTACAAAAAGGGGGCTCATTTGAGATTGAGTTAAATTAAACGCAACCAAGTGTCCATTACGAGCTCACAACAAATGAAATAATGCTCAAATGCAAAAATCGTCAATTACAAGCGTATTTACTTACAAGTAGAAGCTTAATTAATTTGCCACATCGATTTTAAAAGTAAAATTTCATGCATAAAGCGATATAAAAATATTTTAAATCAAGCCTTTGGGGTCCAAAATTATCACTTTCAGTAGCACGTTACGCTTGGGGATGTAGACATCAGATAATAGGAATCAATAGCATGGGTTTTCAAATATAGCGCCAAAAGCTATGAATAAAATGCAATTTTTTTGACTCATTTGTCTTCCAAACAAAAGCAAGAAAATAGTATTTTTTCAACTGACGAAGGTAACACAGCTCGTGTTTTCTCTGATTTTATTGGATTGCTGTGTAACTCACCAAGTACGTTGCTCCTAGTGACTCTTGAAGAATATTCTGTTTTCAAGATAAGTAGCTATTAAAACATGCTGACGAATCAAATTTTACTTTTTCTCTTCTATTTTTCATTTTTTCCTTCTTGTCATCTGGCAGGAGGAAAACTCACCTTCAACTCTTTGTCTCCAACATCGGCGCTGCTGAAGAAGCTCTGCGCCACGCTCATAAGCGCCTCGCGTGGCCACTCCGTGAACCAGTCGATAGTGCAGCAGTTCACCAGACTCGGGAACATCCGACAGCGAGCTCGAAACGCGTTGCCCACGGGGGACATGCACAGCACGATGTGAAGATTGTTGCGCACGCGATTGATGCAGAAGTCGTAGATGGCGTCTCGGTTGCCTTCGGCAATTCCGACGTCTTTAGCGGCGGGACGGCAGCCAATGATGAGGCGCTCTTTTTCGTCGGCTTCGAACAAATTTGGCACCTCGCCGGAGTTGAGGATATTGTTGATGTCCTCTAGAAATTCCTCGACTACAATCTGCGTGTCAGTGAACAGGAATACTGTATGCTGGTTCTCAACCCCAGCTATGGTATAAAGTTGCTTAATGTCCTCTCGGAAATCTTTGTAGCCGTAGCCTCGGCTTAACTCAATCTGGAAGCACTTGTAGCTATTGATGTGCGCCGCTAGACGGGTCAGCGATTGCTTGCCAGTGCCGCCGACACCAACTAGAAGAGCGTTGCCCCGTTCCTGCCGAATCATTCGTGCAATGCGCGTTACGTGCTCGATGGCGTCCATGAAGAACACCAGTTTCATCTCTTTGTTAGACACCATGTTGTAGTCGTCAAGGTACTGAAATAGATATACAATCACTGTTAATTGAAGTAATTTTGGGAATTTAAAAAAAATCAACTTATTGCTTGCAAAAGACTTACATCGCCTAAAATTTGCTTTACTTTGTTGACATCAGTCAGCTCTTCGTACAACCTGTCTGCCTTTTCGGCTCCCATCTTCATGAAGTCACCGAATAGGATCGGCTTTGTGATGAAGCTCTCTGCTTCGATTTGTTCGCCAAAGTACTTGGACGCCATCTCGCAGATGATCTGATGGAAGAACATCTTGTCTTCGGCGTTGATCAGACGATCGTGGAATACGCGCTGGGTCTCATGGCAGAAGAGGCGAAATAGCTGGCCCTTGTCACGAACACAGCCCGGGTCAGCTTGCAGAATGCCTTGCACACACTTGGACAAGTCGCGCAAATTAAAAACGTAGTGGCTCTTAGCCGGCGTCGGTAGCAGATCGGTTGACATGCGGAAATAAAGCTCAACAGCAGAACCTACAACCGCCTCTCCTTGGCCGCGGATGGATGGTGGAAAGTCGGCCAAGAAGCGGACCATGATGCTGTTGAACATGTGCTTCAGAGTGTATTCTGATGGCGGAGGAAGGCAGAACATGTTGAAGTGGCGTATTAGCCGTGGCGTCACTGGGTTGCGGCCGCCTCCCGGAGGGGCACAAGCAGCGCCGAGGAGCATGTCCTGCACGCTTATCCAATAGAGCTTGTCACGCTCGTAAAAACCGCCAAAGTCCTGGAACTGGCGCAAAAGCTCGCACGGTGGCTGCGAACCGTACGTATCGAGCTTTGGCATGTTAAGATCGTCAACAAAGATTATGATCTTCTTGCCGACTGGGGCTCCGAGAACATTCTTGCGCTTCTTCTCCAGCTTGTCTTCGATCATCTCTTGTGTGCGGTTGCTACTTGTTTGCGCCGAAAAGTTGATATAGATTGGAACGTAATTGGCTTTCTCGGCGATGCTATTCAAGTGGCCCCTAGCAACGACGGATTTTCCGACACCGGTGCCACCAGTAAAGAGGACGGAGCGCCCTAGAGCAAAAGACTTCTCCAGTAAGTAGCCAAACCTGACGGTGTCCACAGTAGGCACCACCATTTCAAAGAATGGAATGTTCTTGTTGTAGCTAAAAGCAGGAATGATTTTCTCCCACAAATCCATTCGCTTTGTGTCCATGTCAACGTAGGAGCTCCACAGATCGCCAGTGTTTGGCAGACGAGCGTCGCCATTGTCTTCAAACTGCTGGCGTACAAAGTTGTCGATTGAGTCCCAGTTGGCGTCGATCGTGTTGCCGCCAACTCCCCACAGGTAGGAGAAGACAAATGTGGTGCACACAAGGGGTTTAACTTTGTTCTCATCACCAGCCAGTGTGGGTGCGCCTGGACCGCACAGAAGGCTTTGGAATAGGTTGCACACGGTCATGACTTTGGCAATATTAACTTGGGCCATCGCCTGAGTGCACTTTTTGTGAATGAATGTCAATCCGGGGTCAATGTACTTATTGAATAGCTCATAGACGTATTCCACCAGGTCCTCGCGGAAGTTGTGCTCAGTGGTAAGCTTTGTCAGCCAGGTGCGCACGTATGGACGCCAGCCCATATCTTCTGGATCAACGTAGACCATACCGCAACGGGACACGGTGGCAGGCGAAGCCACCGCAAGATCTTGCACTTCGAAAAGCATGTGGATAAACGGCGTCAACTTGATTCTCTCAGAGTTAGCCAGACAAAGCATTTTGTTGTCGTCCAGCACTGTGTTCATATTTTCGATCCACAGAGCATCGACGGGACCGTCGCAGATAACCCATTGGTGATCCTCCGTCTCATCCTGGAATAAGGTTAATTAAAAAAATAGCTTGTGTTTAAAGGTATTAAAAAATTATTAATGACTGAAAAATAGGTGCCTTCCAAGTCTTCTTACAGCACAGGCCGTGCGCACAGAAACGCCCATCAAACCGTCGTGCCACTCCATTGTCTGCAGATTGTACGAGCCATAGAGTTCTCCCATAGTTATTGATTTGGGATTCAGGACGTAGGTTTTCACTGGTTGGTATTCTGGTCGCGCTGCACCCTTCTTCTTCAAGCTATCTAGAACTTCGGCCAGAACTTGGTAGACGGTGGTCTTGCCTCCACCAGTAGGACCAACCAGCATGACACCGTGACGAACGAGCAGCGTCTCCCAGAACTGGATTACTTTTAGTACCTGCGAGTCATCAACCTGCAAGCCTCGGCTAGTGATGACGCTGCAAATCTCTTCTCTGAACATGCCGTAATCGTGCTCAGGAAGTTGGACACCGGGGAACAAGTCCTGAAGAATGGCCTAAACAAGCAAAAAATCAGTGGTAATTTTTTATCGAAATTATTATGATAGTG
This sequence comes from Macrostomum cliftonense, assembly GCA_950096795.1. Classification (NCBI taxonomy): domain Eukaryota; kingdom Metazoa; phylum Platyhelminthes; family Macrostomidae; genus Macrostomum; species Macrostomum cliftonense. The sequence continues at coordinate 423,672 of CATNEM010000123.1, read as the reverse complement.
AATTATTAAATTAGTGAAGCTCTGTTTAGCCTTAAAATTTTAAATTCTAAAATAATTAGATCAAACCATACCTTGAAAAGAACAGCATCCTGTTTAAGGAATTTTGGCAAGTTGGAGTCCCTCAGGGCACGAATCAGCACCACATCTTCGTGTTTATCCGGGTTCTCGCGCTTCAGGGCGCCAGCCATCACGAGCACGGACTTCAGCGCACGCATACCAAAATCGTAGTGATCCTGCTGCGACAGCTGTTCACTGCAGAGTTTGTACATCTGCGTCATCTTTAGAGCCAGATTCTTTGAAGATTCGAAACCTTCGGAGTAAAGAATGACTTCGGCGATGAGGCGATAGTCGGGTACCATCATCGAGATTGGGCGGAACAGTGCCTTCAAGTTGTCTGGCAGCTCTGTGCGGCCAGCGTAGCCTGGATTCATGGTGATGAATGCGGCGCAAGTCTTCACTAGTTTGATTTCACGACCTTCAAACATGAAGCGGAACATGTTTCCAGCTTTAGCCTGTCGAATGGTGATCAACTGTTGAGCGATTACAGAGAGAACCTCAATATCAATGCGGTTGAACTCGTCAAAGCAGCACCAGGCGCCAGATTGTGCCAGACCGCTGAAGAATCGACCCATCATCTTGTAGTCCAGTCCGTCGGAGCAGTTGAAGACAACGCACTGCTTAGCGAGGGACTTGGCCAGATCTTTTGTTGTTTCCGTCTTTCCAGTACCGGCAGGGCCTGCTGGAGCGCCTCCTAAATCAAGCTGCAGAGCTCCCATGAGGCATAGGTAGCAGCGATCGGTCAGAGGCGTGATAACAAGACGGGGTGAAGCACCTAAGTACTCATAGCCGTAGTAATAGCGGCTATTTGACATCTTAACGATGCAATTGTCCTCATCCTTGTCCCAGTAGTAGCGCAGCTGCTTCTGCCAGTCGAATGATGCAACGTCGTCGATCTCATTCTCCACCATTTCTGTCACCATGTCACGCGCGTGAACGTCGATGGTGATGAGAGCGCAGAGCAAGGCACGCAGCAGTTTTGGTAGTTCACCTCGTACGACAGCCGCAAGCTTGTTGAGGTCTTGGAAGCACTTCTGTTCAAACTTTTTCATGCCTTCGAGGCGAGTATCCGGATCACCAGTTAGGATCTCCTCGATATCGCTGCACCACATCGTCTGACTAACCGTGAGCACAACCTGAGAGCAATGTCGCGTCAGCCACTCTTCTCGCTTGCTGTCCATGTAGTCTAGAAGAGATGCCTTTGTCAGTTTGCGCAAGTTGCTAAACATAGCCTCCTCAACTTTACCCAACCAGTCCTCAACGTTTCCACGGGCCTTCAGACCCTTGCCGAGGGATACTTTTTCACCTTCTGGAGACAGCATTGCATGAATGTCGTTGCTGTAAGTCACTTCATTTGGATCCGCAGCCGGCTCACCATCTTGCGGAGTCTTTGGAGGAAGAATTCCGAACTCCAACTTAGAAATGGCGTCAAAGCACTTGCGAAGATGTGGCTGCACGGCCTGGGGGTTGCGCGTCTGTGCGAGGATCTCAAGCAGTTCATCGTTGGACAAAAAGTAGAAACGAGGGAAGACAACACGCTTCGACTCCAGATAATCCTCCAGGCACTTTTGAATCTCGTCCAGGAGTAGATTGTTATTCTTGAAGGTCTCCAGTAGACCGGCCTGTGTAGCATAGCGCATAGCCATGGGAGCTTTTTGAGCCTTTCGCATCACCTCCTTGTATGACTTGTCCACTGACATGAAAGATTTCGACTCTGATGGCAGCTGTTTCTGAATGTCTGGCGCGCTGAAAACGGACTCCAAGTACATCCAGTTGCGCTGGCAGGTGATCCACTCTTCAAGAGTCTTACCGAATAGCTCCAGATTAGCCTGCCAATCGTCAACCCGGTGCTTGATGGGTCCCACATGACGAGATGAGGCAATCGTGGCAATATTGATGTTTGAGTCGTCCCACAGCTGCTGAATGTCGTCTGTTCCGCCAAGCATGTACACATCTTTGTACAGGTGCTCCTTGTACGGCAGAATGATGAATTCCTGTGTCTTCCACGCCTCTTCAACTCTCAGCAGGATCTGCTCCAAGCTGGCCTCTGAACTCGCTTGGCCAGAGACCTCCTGAAGTGCCTCGGAATGCTCAAACGCCTTGATCTCTATCAGTGTGCCGAGAGTAAAAGGCTCCGGTTGATCTCGCAATGCTAGTGAGACAATCTCCTCAATTTTGTTCCAGTGCCTATCCTTGAGATTTTCGTTTCTCAAGTCTGTGACAACTGGCAGCTTAACTCGCATGTCGTCGACCTTCTCTTTAAGCCGCGGCACCACAGGATTTGGCGGCAGACCCTTCTCTAACTGCTGCACCGCTTTCATGTACTTCATGGTAGTGTTACTCAGGTCCTCGACATCAAGCTCCATAAAAGGATGGGCCTTCCATTTTTCTAGGTACTTGTCCCACTCGTCAATCGAGTTCCAGAGCATCTCCTTAAGCTTGAGCTCGGCTAGAACCTCTTCCAGCTCGTCGAATTTTGTCTGCTCGACCTTGAAGTTCTTCTGATAGGCTTTGTATTGGTAAGCTCGCTTGCGGAGCTCTTCCATCCTGGCGAGCAGCTTGGCAACCTCTTTCATAACCTTTTCCTTCTCGCTGTTAACGTCCAAAATCATTGGGTTCTGAGCTTCCTGCTTCACCTCGCGGACCTCCTTATTGATTTCGGCGATGTCGCGTTCCATACACGAAACAAATTTATCCAGGTTGGCCTCTCGTTCGGCCAGGGCTTTGTCAATGGCGTTCTTCGCTTTGTCAATGGAGGGGAACAGAGTCTGGAACACCGCCTGATCCTCTGGCGGCACCGGCACTTTGAAGTGATCAACCAATTCGTACATCTCCTTGACCACATCGGCTTCGTTCTCCAATGGCTCGATTCGTTGCTGAATCTCGTCCAGGAATGTGAGTAAATCCACATAGTCAGTGGTGTCCTTCGGTTCTTGAAGCAGCTTGTACTCAGCGTCTTGGCTCTCCTTCACGAGGCGATCGACTTCCCCTCTAGCCAGTCGTGGCAGCAGATCGTGAATAGCTTCCAAACAGCGCTGCGGCGAAGGAATCAGAAGCGACTTCATGGTGGCGCCATTCACCAGCAGCATGCCGATCGGGCGCTCCTCCACGATGCTAGTTGCCATGCGCTCCTGACGATTGTACCGCTTGAGGGCCTCGTGGAAGAATTCCACGTCTAAAATTTTTATTGTGCGTTTGTTCAATGTAAATTTAAAGCCTCAGCAAGTTTTGGAAAGATCAGTCACGAAGAGCTAGGTGCGCCGGTAAAATATTTGAGAGGAAGTGATCAGTTTGTGTCCAGAAGTTGCTAAATTGAAAAAAAATAATATCTCGTTTTCGGCAAACGAAACCATAAAACAAAAAAAAATTTGAAATACTTAGATTGTAAACTTAATGACAGAACTACATGTCAAGGTAAGCATGAGAGTAAATTATTTGAAATAAATCTTCAGGTCACCTTTGCGCATTTTCGGCGGTCCAAAAAAGCCTTCGGTGAAAGCTGTATTAAAATTATATGCGTCATATTACGAGGGTTAACTTACAACCAATTTTTTTAGATATCTGCACGAAATTGTGCAAAATAAGTTAGTAGTTAGATCGTGAATGGAATATTTATTAATGATTGTAATTATTTTCTTAGTAAGCAAGCCGGTCTAGTCAACATTAATTGGCCAACTTACCAATTCGAGCTTGCTTAAATGACTCCAAGTCAGTAGCCTCGTTCTCCTGGTAGAACTTCCTAAACGGTTCGAACGTGTTAGAATACTGGTTGGCTGCGTTGAATGCGGCGTCCAGACTGTCCCGGATGCTCTGCGTTATAGCGGCCAAGTGTCGGTCGTCTTCGAACATGGCCTAAAGATTTATAATGTTTAAGTACAAGTAAGATTATCAAATCAACTTAGTGTACTTAGACAGAGGCAGAGGGCACCAGTGCTTACCAACAAGCTGGGACCATCGCCGCAGGTTTTTTCTTCAAACTTATTGTTGATGATCGGCCGAGTGAACGCGTCAAAGTAAGCGTCCGGTACAAGATTCTGTACATTGAGCACCACATCTTTGAAGGCTTCAACAATGACGCTAATCTCGTCTACAAAGTCTTTGTTTGACGGTGAAAAGTCGATCTGCATTAGGTCGAGTACAAACTCCGTGATAAAGAGTGGCGGAACTTTTGCAACTGGTTCCTCCGCTGGAGCAGCTGCGGAGCCTGACTTGGGACGCTCGTCCGGAGGTCCAACGTGTGCGACTGGCGCTGTTGGAGCCGCTGAAGCGGCGGCGGCGGCGGCAGCTGCAGCAGCAGCCGCCTTCTCCTCAGCTTCTTCATCGTCGTCATCCTCCTGCTTGTTGTAGGATTGAATCTCTTCGAGCGACGGAGTATTGGCCAGTTGTTCCTGCAGGTAGTTGAGCAATGTAGTCACAGAATTGACGGCCAGAACGTGCATCGTGTTCACAATCAGGTAGTCCGCTAGTCGGATGAAGCAGGAGAGACGCTGGCAGTGGTTGCGCTTGTTAGCCTGCTCTGTGTAGGTCATCTTGTCCGGGCTCTCCTCAGCGTAGATGTCCATGTCGTAGCTCTGCATCATGTAGCTGCTGGCCGTACCCGGCGGTTCCATCAGGGCCTCGTCAACAAAGTAATCGTCAGGAGTGAACCCCGCCTCCAATAGCGCCGTTCTGCAAGCGGTTCGGACAACTTCCTTGACCAAATCGCGGAACTCCTTTAGTCGCTTGGACACTTCGTCCAACTGCTCCTGTTGAGCAGTCTTGAAGTCTGGCAGTCTGTAGGTGCGACCCTTGTCAATCTTGCACAGGCCCATGTCGCTGATTCGGTAGCACATTTCTCGAACATTGAGAATCGCCGGCCGAAGCGATCTATTAATAATGAATAGATTCTCTTCCAGAGCCTTCTTTGCTCGATCGATCTTGACCCAGTTGACTGTCTTCTTCCAGGTCATGAAAGCTTTCCATTTCTTGAAATCGAAGAACGTCCGTCGCTTGACAATTTCAGCGACAATGCTGTACTCGTAGATGAAGCGCTCCAGCGGTAGGTACTCGATGTCTGTGTCGCCTTCTCGCATACGCACGAAACCGCCTTCTATGCTGAGCGTGGCGTAGTCGCTCTGGTCCATTTTGTTGTAGTCAACCACTCTGCAAGAGTGCAAATAATTATCAATAATAACTATCAGATCGGCAACACACAAAATGGATATAGACCTAACAGTCCCACTTACTTCAACTTGTACGAATTAAATCCGACATTGGTGATCGGTACAGCCGGGTTCAAGTAGAAAAACTTGATCTTCGGATTGGCCCTCAAGACGTCAATCACTTTCATGATGTCTGTTTCGCCGTAGAATAGAGAAGCATCTGGGCGATTGATTTCGGACGATTTTGCATGTTAAAATTAAATAAACTGCTATTTAATGGAATAACTTTCAAACAACAAATGTTGTGATTTGTTGAGCATTCCATGGTGACAGAAAATGAGAACTAAAAAAGTTCTGGCGAAAAATTTAACCGTAAAAATGTGAAATTCTTGATGTGACTTTGCTGACTAGTGACTTTTGACTGTCTATTTTTTTACCTCCGTCCTATTTGAGACGATACTGCTAATGTTCTGAAATATGATTCAAATTAGATTTTAGGCATTCAAATACGTGCTAAATTATCATATTAACATGTTGGTGGGGCAAAAAAGAGACTTTCGAGCTCCTTAGCAGCGATAATCCGGAGCTCACCAACTTCCACTTTAGTCCGACTGATGCTAGCTGAAGCTGCGTGAACGCGACTTTGAGCCGACGGCTTGCGCTGCTCATCTGACGGCAGCTGATCAGCCGGAATCACATTGCCGGATTCTGCAGCTACCGTCGCGGCTGCCGCCGCCGCACTCTGCGGCCGGCTCATCGACTCCTGGCGCTCCTTCAACGGCTCCGGCAATTCCGGTAGGCCCGAACGGGTCTCGTCCCCCAGCGGCTCGAGCACACCCGAGCGGCGCAGTTTTTTCGGGTCGGGGCCGTCGCGCCATTTGCCCTCCTCTAGGAGCTTCTCTTTGGCCTTTTGCTGGATGAAGTCCGGATGGTTGATGCGCTGCCGGTGCTTCAGGGTGGCCTGCAACACAAGCCAGGTGGAATCTATGTTATAGACAGTTCTATATCAAGGATTGAAGTGGTTTTAAGAGCAAAATTCACTCACCAAAGGCTCCAGGTAGGCTGCCGACGGAGCGGCCATAGTTCGCTGCTGCGCTTTAGTCGGCTTCATCATGCGCAGCTGCGTCTTGGCGCCTGGGAAACTGGCCTTGCCAGCGCCCAGCATTGCGCGGGTGGCCAGCAGGTCGTTGCCGCCGCCACCCGAATTATTGGCGTTTCCGCCTGTGTCTGGTTGAAACTCGTTGGTCACTGACATGCCAGTGACTGAAATTTAGTATAATTTAGGTTAATAAGACACGCTTGCGCGAAGCAATAATTGATGAATTAACTATAGTAGATATAACTTTTCTGTTGGTTTGGTAAATATTATTTTGGTCTATAGGCTTTCCTAAATAGCATTAAAAACTTAGTTAAGGCTCATTTTCAGCATTAATCATAATTATTGAAAAAATGAAAGACTCTTTATTTTAATACAAGAACAAAAAATATAATAGCCTGGCAATACTTAACCAAAACTGGACCTGGAAAAAATGCAAAAGTAGGTATCATTCGAATGGAAATGTAAAAATTGTTTAAAGCAACTACTAAAATCTATGCTATGTCCAAAAATTTAAATAATAAACTCCAGGTGTACGTAAATTGTAACGGACTAGGCTAAAATACAAAATTCAGAAAAGATGCGCCTGCACTATAACTTAGCGAAGCCTAAGGAAGAGTTTGAGGGAATTTTTGTATCAAAATCGAGATGCATATAAATCACAAAATGGCACGTTACAAATGAAAAGGAAATATTTAAAAACAAAAGTCGCACTCAAAGTCCTCTCTTCAGAAGTATGTTTTGTCTTAAATGTGCTGGAAAATATCTCGCAAATAAATTATCAGTGCTAAATCAAATTTAATTTTACCAGCACAGCAACACCATCGCAACAAGCACAATAACAAAACTTTATTACTAAGATTTACATTCTAAGGATTAATTAGTTTTTTCTAAACACTAAAACATTTTTGGTCACTTTTTTGCTTAATTTTGACGATAGTAAGTCTAAATTTTCTCGACAATAAAACTGTTCAAAAATTTAAGCTTTAACTTTTCATAGAACTTTTCATGTAAACTAAAAATTTCTGGTTATTCTTGACAATCAGCCTACTGTTTTAAATTGACTGAAATATTATCTGTGACTTAAATTATGTCTTCTAAGGTTTCTGAAGCGGAGCGGCATATTAAAGCTGCCGAAGATAGGTAAGAGTACTATGTGGTTCAATTATAAACTATTTATTACAAACTAAGGTAACTATATGTAACTAAGGTTACTATATGTAACTAGTTTAAAAACTCTCATTAACTTTAAATATAATTTATATAGGCATAGGCGTCAAGATTTCTGTGGTATTGCTTATGCGTAGCAAATCTCTAACTTGAATTATTTCAATAACAAGTTTTGCTTAAATTTCAAAAATAGAGCCATGTGGTATATCTGTTTGTTTATATAGTCCACAATGTAATTATTTAAATAATTAATGGCTATAAAGCCTTTGACAGATATTAAATATTAATTGACACAGCGGGAAAAAGCATTTTATTCTAATAGAATAAAAGTATTAGCATTGCTTCAAAAATCTTTTTAGACAATTTACTGCATAACTTTATTAAAATATACAAATGCTATTAGTATGATAAGTAATCTTTTACCAATGATTTTTTTGTTTTTTTATAATGTACCTAATTAATTTGAATACCATATGTTATACACTCTCTATCTTAATATTAAAACTTTTGGCACTAAATGTTTTAGGCTTTTGTTTATTATTTTGGATAGGGTCTCTTATATTATTTATCAAATATGATATTAAATATTTTATTAGTAATTGATAAATAACCAATTATATAATCTCTATTATATTAAAAAATTTTATCCTGGTGATGTTTTTAGCCCTCTAATAAAACTATAAAGATTTATAAGAACCATTAGTATAAATCACTAAGAATAAAAACTTATTTAACCCATTATCCCTAAAAAAATTAAATTCCTCAACACAGCTAAAAGCTTTGACACTGAAAATCATATTTAGTATAGATCTTTTTCTAAAAGGCTAACTTTATACTGAAAAGTTTAATCCTATTGCATAATATTTTCATTGACTTCAGATAGCCTCCATTTATATATTTCCTAGCTAAAAGTACTTGTTGTACTGAGTCTAACTGATGAAGACTGATAGAAGACAATTTTTCGATTAATGACCTCAGAATTCTTTATGCTTACATTCAGATTATCTACCTAATGTATAAAATGATCAATAGACACATATTGAGGCTAGTAGCTATTTGCTCTAACACATTGATATATATCAAAGCGTTGAAATATTCAATACTCCATCACTCAAATCCCAACCAGCCTGAAAACCGGCCTACTGAAGATGCGCCTTCAGCCAGACTATGACACAGCTGCAGACGAATACGCCAAAGCCGCTGCCGCATTTCGAGCCGCTCGCGAGTTTCAACGCTGCCAGCAGATGCTGGTGAAAACCGCCGACATCACCGCCAACCAGCTGAAGAATCTGTTTCACGCTGCTAAGCACCTGGAGTCGGCCGCCCTGCTAGCCAAGGAGGTGAAAAATTATGGCGAAGCTGCCGATTGGCTGGCTAAGGCTGGCCGCATGCTGCGCGAGAATGGCAATCCTGACAGCGCGTCGCTCATGCTGGAGAAGGGGGCCAAGTAAGTGCTGTAGGCTAGAGTTACATTGTATTCCTTATCGAGATTTGATAGATTAGCAATCCATGGTATTCTTTAATCCCTGATTAGATAGATTAGTCATCCATTCTATTTCTTAATGATTGATAGATAGATTAGCAATCCATGGTATTCTTTAATCCCTGATTAGATAGATTAGTCATCCATTCTTTTTCTTAATCATTGATAGATAGATTAGCAATCCATTCTATTTATTAATCCTTGATTGGATAGATTAGCATTCCATTCTATTCCTTAATCCATGATTAGATAGATTAGAAATCCATTATATTCGTTAATCCATGATTAGATAGATTAGCAATCCATTACATTCGTTAATCCATGATTAGATGGGTTAGCAATCCATTACATTCGTTAATCCATGATTAGATGGGTTAGCAATCCATTATATACGTTAATCCATGATCAGATGGGTTAGCAATCCATTATATTCGTTAATCCATGATTAGATTGGTTAGCAATCCATTATATTCGTTAATCCATGATTAGATCGATTAGCAATCCATTATATTCGTTAATCCATGATCAGATGGGTTAGCAATCCATTATATTCGTTAATCCATGATTAGATGGGTTAGCAATCCATTATATTCGTTAATCCATGATTAGATGGGTTAGCAATCCATTATATTCCTTAATCCATGATTAGATAGATTACCTATCCATTATTTTCTTTAATCTCTGATTAGATAGATTAGCTATCAGTTGTATTTATAAATCCTTAATTCGATAAGTAATCGCTTATATCCCTTAATCCTTGATTCGATAGATTAAGAAAAATATAATGAATTCTATAGTCAGGGATTTTATAGATTAGCAATCCATTTTAGTTCTTTATCCCTGATTTGACAGATTAGCAATCCAAAGCCATGGTTGGATCAGTCATCAATTAAATAAAATTCTTAATCCCTGATTTTATGGGTTAGGAATCCCATTCCGAATTCTTAATCCATCATTGAATAGATTAGCAATCCTATATCAATATTTCCTTTGTCGCACATTATATTATCGTTATTAATCAAGTGGCTATAAATCAAAGTGAACCATCATTAACAGCAAGCCAATCCTTCACCCGCAGAATGCTTGAAGAGCCCCTACCAGAAGCTTCAGCCAAGCTGTACAGCGACTCAGCCGACGCCGCGGACATTGAGGACAAAGTCAGCCAGGCGGCGCAGTGCCTCGGCCACGCCTGCCGCATGCTGATTCGCGCCGGCAAATTGGACGCCGCCGCCGAGGTTGCCAAGCGACGAGTGCAATTCGCCGGTCGGGATCAAAATCCCGACACCCTGTCTAAAGCTGTGCTGGCCCTGGTTGTTGTTGAACTTGGTCGGGGAGATCTAGTCGCCGCTAGAAAAGCGTTTAACGAACACGTCACCGTCAGCGCCTTCCAGACTGGCGACGACTGCGGCCCGCTGCAGACTCTGCTTGAGGCCTGCGAACAGATGGACGGCGATCGGGGCAGGCAGGCACTGCAGCATCCGGTGTTTCGCTACATGGACAACGAATTTGCCAAATTGGCCAAGTCCATCCGCCTGCCAGAGCCTCGGAAGGATGCTGCTGCTGCTTCTGGGGTCGGCGGCGGCGGCGGCGGAGGTGCCGATGAAGCTGAAGAATTTGATGGCGGTCTTTGTTAAAAGTTTTTGACGTTTTTTGCATAAAATACTTACAAAATTCGTATATTTTTACTGTCGATTTGTCAGTAGGCTAATTGGGACATACTGTTCTAAATTTATTTTTTATCAAGCATTCGCTGTAAATAATTTTCTGTTGCACGCTTATTTACCCAGATTAAAATTTATATAGTAGGATGCAAACTATAGTTAGCTTACTAAAATCGATCTAGTCTTTGTTTTCTAGGTCAGAATCTATAGACTTTCCGTTATCAATTTGATGAGATCTTCTGTTTGGTGTTGTGATTTATTTAAGTTAGTATTTCTACTAGTATTAACCAATCGAATAGCATAATAACACAATAATACTTATCATTACTCTGCTGAATGATTTTTGTTTATCGTTTCACGAGTTAAAATTAATCAGTTAAATAATTAAAATGTTTAACTTAAAGTCCCTCACAGCCGCAAAGGCAACTGTTGTTACCTATTATTGTGCAAAATGCTTGAAAAAATATTTGAACTTATTTTTCTCCAATAAATTAGTTTTTTATTTAGTTTATTGCTTTGAAAAAATTGTCCAGTTGTTGAACGTATATCAATCAACTATAAGTGCATTTTGTACATTTTTGTTCCTTTAGACTATTTCATTTTGATGGGAAATGGAGGAAAATAAAATCGGTGCCAGTGTGGAAAATATAATTGGCGCCAGTGGAGGATATAATTGGCGCCACTGGGGGAATATAATTGGCGCCAGTGGGGGAATATAATTGGCGCCAGTGGGGAATATAATTGGCGCCAGTGGGGAATATAATTGGCGCCAGTAGGGAATATAATTGGCGCCAGTGGGGAATATAATTGGCGCCAGTGGAAAATATAATTGGCGCCAGTGGGAAAATATAATTGGCGCCAGTGTGGAAAATATAATTGGCGCCAGTGGGAAAATATAATTGGCGCCAGTGGGGAATATAATTGGCGCCAGTGGGGAATATAATTGGCGCGAGTGGGGAATATAATTGGCGCCAGTGGGGAATATAATTGGCGCGAGTGGGGAATATAATTGGCGCCAGTGGGAAAATATAATTGGCGCCAGTGGGAAAATATAATTGGCGCCACTGGGGGAATATAATTGGCGCCAGTGGGAAAATATAATTGGCGCCACTGGGGGAATATAATTGGCGCCAGTGGGGAATATAATTGGCGCCACTGGGGGAATATAATTGGCGCCACTGGGGGAATATAATTGGCGCCAGTGGGGAATATAATTGGCGCCACTGGGGGGATATAATTGGCGCCACTGGGGAAATATAATTGGCGCCACTGGGGAAATATAATTGGCGCCACTGGGGAAATATAATTGGCGCCAGTAGGGGAATATAATTGGCGCCAGTAGGGGAATATAATTGGCACCAGTAGGGGAATATAATTGGCACCAGTAGGGGAATATAATTGGCGCCAGTAGGGGAATATAATTGGCGCTAGTGGGGGAATATAATTGGCACCAATAGGGGAATATAATTGGCGCCAGTAGGGGAATATAATTGGCGGCAGTGGGGGAATATAATTGGCGCCAGTAGGGGAATATAATTGGCGCAGTTTGGCGACTAGAACACGAAAATAATTTATAATGTAAATTCTTGTTTTTAACACAAAGAAAAAGCAAATTAATTTTTTGCTACATGAACATGTAAATACATCGTGAATAAAGACCTTATTTTACATGTATTTGGATTGAATTTTCTCAATAATAACGGCCGTTGCATTAATAATGAGCAATTTCAGTGAAAAAGGATATTGTGGTCCACTTCACTTCAGTATGGCGCTCTACATCATATGTTGCACGGTTAAGCTCATATGAGCTCGTACTATATAGACCTCTTGTCATGAGGATTTTGCATAAACTGTTGCAAGTTGTATATAGACTCACACGAAAAACTGTACTTTATTCTCCGTATGAGAAAACACCTCGAATTATCATCAATCTGAGTTTTATGGCCCTCTGTTGCCATGATAGATAGGGTCAAGTAACCCTCCCCCCTACTTAATTCACTCTCCTTATAAGCGCTTTGTAGCAACAAAATAATGATCAGACTGATGCTAAAATGATGCCGGCCCATATCTGGTCCATAGTAGCTCCAAGAAAAGTGCATGATTTCAGTCTGAACGTTGTATTTTCTGTCCCTCAGCAACTGATTGACTGATTTTGACAGAATGGGTGCCGCAAATGGGTGCGCGGCATTAGTCTGAGAGCTTTATATTGCTCTTGGCTCCCGTGTGCTAGCTGGTCAGTGGGAAAATAAATTGGGGGGGGGGATTTTTAGAGGGGAGAAGGGGGAAAAGCTGACTGCATGGGAAGTGGAATTATGGCCCATATAGGCTTCATCATGGAAGAATCAGGAAGAATTCACTTCTTCTGTGTGAGTAAAGTTATACCGGCACCGAACTAACATTTACCCAGACTTTCAGGAAAAGACTGATGCCCTATACCTATAGTTTGAGGCAAGGCGGGAGTAGGACAAGCTCAAATTACTCACTCACTTCAGTAATTCAAACATAATTTGAAAGAAAAAAGTGCTGCATGAACTCCTATACATATATCTATCTATCTATCTACCTCTCTGTTTCTCTGTCTATCTATCTTTCTTTCTATCTGTCTGTCTATCTATCTATCCATCTATCTCTCTATCTATCTATCTATCCTTCTATCTATCTCTCTATCTATCTATACATCTATCCATCTATCATCTATCTATCCATCTATTTATCTATGTATCTATCTAATATATACGAAGATCCATCTTCGTTTGAAATTTTAATCGTTGGTAATTTGGGGATTTCAGCACGGGACCTTTCCTAAATTTTCCTAAATCTAAGGTAGCAAACGTTTTTAAAGCTTTTTTAAAAGAGCTACGAGTTATTCCCTGTCTGGTTTTACTTGACGACCATTTTTTACCTATGGAATTTTCGTACATTTATTAGATTGGTGAAAGTAAGAATATAATTTCATCCTGTAAAATTTTTCTGATTACTTTCCAAAGTAGTTTTATAACGCTTGCAAATGGTTACACCAGTAAACCGCCATCACATCACATCAGGTCGTGGGCTCGAGTTTAACTCAAGGGCAATTTGCCGCACACACAAAGAGCGGATGAATTTAGTCCCGTCGCGTGTCTAGCTTTTTAAGGCTTTTAAAGAAACTGGGGAATAGCTAGCTTAAAGCCTCGCTGTAGTGGGGAAACCAAACGAACCAATCAAGCAGCCAACCTCATCTTTAAAAAAGAGATCTTTTAGGCAGTCATTCATTTAGGGCGCTTTCATAGCGGCAGTAGTGACTCACGCACCAAATCACCCCTCCTCATGGTGTGGCTTTCTATCCACCCCTTGTGCACGTCGGGCTGCCCTGTCCTGTCTGCCCAGTTTATTAGACAATTCTACCCCGGGTCAGAGTTCCGCCCGTACACAAGCCACCAACACCCCAGCCCCCATCCCCCGGCGGCCGCGTTCATTAGGCCCCAACACCCCAAACCGCTTCGTCCTTTCAACTTTACTAAAATGAGATAATCTTTCGTAGACAGTTTTTTTAGCACACCCGCAACCGCAACCAAAACGTCTATTTAATACACAGGGTTGACAAGTTGAGCGTGAGAATCTATATAAGGAAATAAAATATAATTTTCTGTACTCAATAGAGTTCTCGTCTTTATTACTGGGACAAAGAGGATTACTAAAAGGCCGAGCAAGGAAATCCCCATTCCGAGTTCTTTGTTCGCTTATCAACGGTTCATCCAATCCTCCTCCGTGTGTTAACAAAGACTATTTTTATTAAGCATGACTTCCTGCTGACTGTAATTTTGATTTCGACTCGAAGTGACTCATCTATCTATCTATCTATTGCAACCAAGAATCAATTGATTCAGCATTAAATCAACAAGTAAGTCATATGTGTCTACTCGTTTTTTTCGAGTGATGAAGGCCATTTTTGGTCGTCACTTAAAAGCCATGACATATGATCATTTACCAAAGCAATTAGCCCAATACTCAGCAAAATTTTTTTCCCTGCAGCCTAACCTCTCCTGTAACCTCAGATAGCGCCACAACCCTCTCCTGTAACCTCAGATAGCACCAAAATCCTCTCCTGTAACCTCAGATAGCACCACAACCCTCTCCTGTAACCTCAGATAGCGCCACAACCCTCTCCTGTAACCTCAGATAGCGCCACAACCCTCTTCTGTAACCTCAGATAGCACCACAACCCTCTTCTGTAACCTCAGATAGCACCACAATCCTCTCCTGTAACCTCAGATAGCGCCACAACCCTCTCCTGTAACCTCAGATAGCGCCACAACCCTCTCCTGTAACCTCAGATAGCGCCACAACCCTCTCCTGTAACCTCAGATAGCGCCACAACCCTCTCCTGTAACCTCAGATAGCACCACAACCCTCTCCTGTAACCTCAGATAGCGCCACAACCCTCTCCTGTAACCTCAGATAGCACCACAACCCTCTCCTGTAACCTCAGATAGCGCCACAACCCTCTCCTGTAACCTCAGATAGCGCCACAACCCTCTCCTGTAACCTCAGATAGCGCCACAACCCTCTCCTGTAACCTCAGATAGCGTCACAACCCTCTCCTGTCACCTCAGATAGAACCACAACCCTCTCCTGTAACCTCAGCTAGCGCCGCAATCCTCAATTGTAACCTCAGATAGCACCAAAAACCGAGTATATAGTAACACTTAGCGACAGAAAGTTTATCCTGGAACTTAAATTAATTTAGAAACCTCCATTTGCTATGCGCGAATAGGCTTTCATACGCTCGTGCTCTTCAAAACTTAAATTCATAATTCGAAAAAGCTCAGCTGAAGTTAGTTCATCAGTGAAAACTGTTTCGGCAGCCCTGAATTCTCAGGGCGAGAACCAATATCAAACGATCCTCTTAAAGAACACAACGGACTGATTCGGCATCTAACACGAAATTTTTGCTTTCTATTTTATACGTAGCTCTTAAGCTGGCTGTCTAGCTCTGCAGTAATTTGCTTACCATCGACTTTCCCTAAATTTGAGTGCGGCAAATTGAGGGTTGTTGGTTCCTCGAGAAAGGAATTCGGTATTCCCTTTTCATTCAGTTTTTCCCTTCTTGCCAGTGTCCATGCATGAGTCAGTTTAACAGCTTGAACAGCTGAATAGAAAAGAAATGAAGGCCTAAATTAATGTTTTTCATGGTTGTTTTTTCGAATGAAACCTTCCTATGAGAAACAACTTGACGAGCCCCCTGGAATAAGTATATACATGTACGAGCATACTCTTGTACAGCTATCTCTCTGAGTTCGTAGAGAAATGTCTTGTTTTTGCAAGCTTGCCAAATTGCACTTTACTTTTATCACTCACAGGACCAAATTAATAAAATTGCCTTAGCTGCACCTGCACAACACAACTTAAATCGCTTTAAGTCTGGTGTATGTAATTTCATTGGAATAGTATAAAGTAGTTTGTCGAGACAGGCTCATGCCGCTTATCTGTTTCTCCGGCAAATAAAATAGTTGCATGGAAAACTTTATGCTTTACTATCTACTTCAAAGTTCGTTTCTTTTCCAAATAAGTTTTTCAATTAAAAGGAGCTCATTGCTTTTTGCCAATAGAAACAGTTAAACATTCGATGTTTGTTCTAGAGATGTCGTTGAGTCTATTTTAGGTAAATTCTTACCTCCATCGCTCTCGCTAATTCTTTCCTAGCAATAAACATTTCCGTTCTCAGTTCTATAGTGGACTGTCGTCAAACGGTTTATTTTCTTATTTCTATATAATTTTGAAGCCTAACTATGGAGTCTCTGCAGATGTTCTAGTTTGGCTTGCATTTATATAGTTATTCGGAGGGACCTTTTGTTTTGCTAGTTGGCAATAGGGCTTACTCCCGACGTCGGTGCGAGCTGCTAGATGCAGGCAGGCAGGCTGAGACTGGATGGAAGGGTGGGACTGTGCCCGCACTCAAGCAAGGAATCTTGATAGAGAGGGTCTACGCTTGCTTGAGGTTGGGAGGGTTCACGTCTGTCAGTATGTCTGACGGGCAACTACTCTCTTTCTTGCCTTCTTGGGCCAAGGCAAGCAAACTAAGGGTCCATTTATCTTGGAAGCAGTACAGCTTGCATGGTTCTCAGTCTGTTTTTCCTTGCAAGCCGCACGAACTCACTTAGTTTCTTACCGATACGTTTCTTCTTAACAGATCGTTGGGTAAGAAGAGAGAAGAAGCCGCTGAGATTTTAAGAGAGCGAGGCGAGAACGCTACTGAAAAAGCACTTTATAATAGGCAAACGGAGACCCACCCTTCTAGAGACTGACGGAAGCAGTAAGAAAAACGGCCAAGAATTTAACATTCGAAATCTCTACTCAAATTTTAGATCACGAGTAAATTTCATCTTCCCAGAGACGTCGTGAAGCGCTCTCCACTATCGAGCTTCGTACCCGATGTCAGTTGCAGATTTGCGTGTCACTACCAGAGCTGCTGCAGTAGAAAGCTTTTGTTACAAAACTGTACGTTTTCTTGGTAAATATTGTTCGAAATGTCCGAGTTGAACCTGTTCTCTTTGCTGTGGCGCCGCGACACCCAGAGTCTGCAGGAGCTGCTCGACTGCTACGAATTAGCCGAATCCAATCGCAGCATCCTCATTAGCATCCGGTGCCTGCGGGAACAATGCACCTGCGCACTAAATAATCAGGAGGTGCTCATGTTGAAGGCAGTACGCAATGCTAAACTAGTGGCTGGCAGCTGGAGTAAGACAAAATCTGTCGCTTCCATGCCTCATCACGCGTTAAGTAAGCAGACAGTTGCGACACCTAGCTCTACCGGCAATGAGAAGAGCATCAAAGTGATTCTTACCGACTACTCAACCGGTTGGTTTGAAGTTCTCAACGAAAGCGGCGCGTCCATTCCTTATTGGAACAGCGTGAAAGAGGTTGCCCGTCATAAACCGCAGTCAATTTTCCTGCGCAAAGATTTAAAATGCCTGTTTGCAAAAAATAAGTCCGGCAATGGCGATTTCGATCTGAGCGCAGAGAGTACGGGCCTGCTCAAATCGGGCACCGTTCTGAACTACATCGAGAGCGGCAAATTCCGCGTGCAAAAGCATCGCAAAGTTAAAGAGTTGCCCCTAGTGAAATGCTCCGACTCCAATGGTCACCTGGCATTTCTAAACTTGGAGGACAAGTGCGCGGTGAGTCCGGTGGCCGGAGCCGACAATATCTCGGGCGTGCACACGTTGCAGTCTTTGTTGAGCAAGTTCCAGTTTCCTCTGAGCGTTCGGCCCGTGTTTGGCCCGCCGCTACCCTGGTTGTCTTATTCTGATAGGCACAGTCTTCGTCTGACTTCCTGCCATCGCGGCGACCTGCTGTTCCTGGCTTCGCTATCTAATCCGGAAAGATTTTTCGTAGTGACGCCTGAGATGCTCAGCCAGCACGCTTTCCGAGTTGGCGAATCGGAGCTGGGTCATCATGTGCAACTATTGGAACGGCATTCGACCAGAGTTAACCAGTTTCTACAGTCCTACCATCCGTTTGAAGCGTTGCGATACTTAATTAGACATCTTGAAGATGCTACAAATCGATTGGCACCTCAGGAGCGGTGCCTGCTACAGCCTGCTGATCAGCAGGTGCCGATGGGTCAGCAGCAGCGGCTAGTGCAACAGCAACAACCGCTTGAAGTTGACGATCTTCTAGACGAAGTTGAGGATATTTATTTCTACGTGAGAACTGGTCGCATGCCGGCTCATTCGCACTTCCAGCAGCAGCAGCAGCAGAAACTGCAACAGCAGCAGCAATTGCAACAGCATAGCAAGTCGAATTCGTCGAATGATAGCGGCCTAGTGCTGGTCCATTCATCGCGACCGCGTCAGCCCGAGTGCATGGGCGTGCCAGCTGCGCCGCGTCCGTACCGAGCTACCAGTTGCGACGATTTGCTCGATGCTGGACGAGAAAAGCAGCTGTACCAGCAAGCGCCTCATCATCAGCAGCAGCAGCAACAGCAGCAGCAAACTCAACAGCAGCCAACGCAGTACCGGCCTCGCCAAGGTCCCCCGCCGCCGCTGCCACCACGCAAGTACAGCAACTCGCCAGCTGCTCAGATCAGGCACGATTGTCACGTGCAACACATGCACCAGCGCAGTGCCGGCGGCGGCGTAGTCCGTCACGTTGCCATGGCGACCTGCAACGGGGGTAACTCGACACCGATGGTTTCAAGTGTTGGCGGAAATCTATTTGGCAGCAGAAGTTCGGTTCACGCCGTGCCATTCTACCAGAGCGCATCGGGAGCGCGCTCTGCTGCCGCTCTGACCATGGCGGCTGGGCCCAGTGCCTCAAATCTGAGCGGTGACCTCCTGTGAACCTTTCTCCGACTGCTTAATCTAACTTGCACGCTATTCTTGAAGACAATACCAGAGAAGCTAAAACGGCACTCAGTTCTTTGGTTTTCATTTTATCAAAACAAGAGGCGAATGGTACAATTTCGAAGATCAAAATTTCATGCATATATATTTGCGATATCGCGAAGTATGCTACTTAAAGTACTTTTAGCTCGACTCTTTCATGCTATTAGTTGCGGATAAATCTTCTACCATGACACCTTAAAGCCTGATTTGAAAAAAAGATAAATTTGTACAATTTTCGTCTTTCCTCTTTTAAATTAAAGCAAGTCTTCGAGCCGTTGTCATGCTGTACCCCTCCTGTTGTACTCTTGTGACGATTATGCACTCTGTCGTATTATTATAGTTGTTCAATTTGTATAAATGCCACTTTTTTATGCTCAGCTGCTAATTTTTCTTTTTATGAATTACTGTACCCTTATTGTATACGGCTTAGCACTTGACATTCAAAATGACAAGTTGTACAGAACTCATGGATTTTTTTGCTAGATTTGGGTATACCATATTAATAATGCATCACTCTTTGTCCTGTACATTCTCCAACATTTAAAGTTCTAAGATTTGTTTAAATGTTTTCAAATGATACCAGTACAATCAAGTCATTATTCGTAACAAACAAAACTCAGAGCTGGTTCAATTCAAGCGCAACTCAGTAAACTTCGTACACATCTCTCACATAGGAATTTGCTTGTATTTTTTACGCAATCTATTTTGTACGAGTAATTGTCATTATCCACTAAAGGATTTTTTCGAGGGCGTATACGATATAGTACTAATACCACTTGAAAAAAACGAAGTACACATCTGCTCTGTATTTATATTGAATTTAGATGAACTTTTTCTTTGTAATCAAAGTATGTTAATGTATGTATTCTTTTCGCGCAAACTTTCATTAACAAAGTTTTTTTTAATTTTCGAAATTTTAACAAAATTCAAGGAAAAACCAAGTTTGATTTGAATTTATATTTCTGTACAATAAAAATGTGCCTATACTATCTGCTTGATTATGCAACTTAAGAAATACATGTACCCTGGTTGAATATTTAAATTTAGCATTGACTCATGTTCTTGGCTTACCAAAACATGTCACTAATTAAGTTTGCAAGTCACCATGTTTAATTGACTTACTTGACTTAGCTGCAGGGGGGCATCCAGCGACTTGGCTGTGGCCGCCCATTGCACTAACCCCTGGCGACCACGGGCATCTAACGCCACGTCCTGCAGCGTGATCCTCCTTCTGTAGATCCTGGATGTGGATGTTTGCTTGCGTGGTATTCGTTGCCTGGCCGAGGGTAACGACATGGACGAGCTGGCAGATATTCTCGGGCCTGCAAACGTCGGAGAGGTCCGAGTTACTCGGATGAAATGCGCCGCGCTTTCCGTGACAGAGCGGCAGAAAGGGGCGCTCCTCATTGTGGATTTTTCCCTGCAGGTAGCGGCGCATAGCAAAACAGTCATGGCCAGAGAGAACCATGGTGACACAGCCATGATGTCTCTGCGGTTGAAGACAACCCATCATCAATACTTGATCAAAAATTGACGTGTTGTGTAGTTAAAAACTACTAAGCTACTTGCTAGCCTATCATACAATATAAGTAACCCATATGCGAACAATTTTTCTGTGCTTTCGAATGCACCCTGGAAGAAATGAAATAGTCAAATAATCACACGCAATTTTACTCTCGTACTGTAACTATCGTACAGAGCTCGGTTTTGCAGATATAAATAGAAAAATTTAAAACAGCAATGAACAGAACATGGATACTTTGCTTTTCAAAATACAAGATACACTCCAAGATGTGTCACGGGACTGCAAACTATTTGATAAACAGTTTAATTTCCGGTGTCAAAGAGACGCCTTTTCGCGCAATAGTATGCCTTTTTATTTAACAGATCAACCAAGCTCGCTGTGTTTAAACAAAAAAGTGTGCCGCCAATGTATAGAAATATGTTGCAAGTACATTTGTATTCACACTTATACATTTACTTAAAGATGGACCAACTGCAGTTGCTTACGTCATGCTGCTACTTATATACAGCATAAACTTGTGCGAAAAGGCTAATTTTCAAATTCATTGCACAAGTTCTACATTTTTTAAGCGAAGCAGTAATTTGAATCGTTTCAAATTGAAGCTGAAATCATAGTTTTGATATCTTCAGTATATCGCCAGCTCTCAAAGAGGTAATCACCTTTTTTGTGAAATCTACATAGGAGCTATAAATCTGAAGCAACATGTACCGTAGACTGCGGTGTGTGTTTGACCAGTTTTCCTTATTTACAAAAAATTTTTGAAAAAATACACAAAGTACAGTACCTGGCAGTACAACTAAAATTGGTTTTTGTATGCATGGTCAAATACAGAAGCGATCTTTATTGAAACAACAGCGTGTTTAGCAAGTAGCCACAGCAAGTACACCTTATTATTTTACAGAGCATTCCGGTCGTGGGCAATGAATTACAACGCCCATCCGATAGTCGTCAACAAAATCTCCAACAGCAGCCGGCCAATGCCGAAGCAACCGAAGTTTTCCAACTACAATTGAAACCAAAGCCACACGTATTGTCGGAGCTGTTGAAACTAGCTAGCAAGCGGGACTTTTTTAATCAAGGAATAGCCCAGGCCGCCTCCAAACGGAATTGGCAGCTTGTTGGACACTTACTGGAGGCAGTCGAAGACACCAGAGTTAGGGATCAATGCGCCGTGGAGGCGGCTCGGTGCGCTGCAACCTGGCAGGATTGGCCCCAGGCGCGGACGCTTGCTATGAAAGTGCTCAACCAGCACCTCCGTCAAGTTTTGTGCAGCGATTTGGCTAAGTTTGCTGCAGCAGCCGGCGCAGAAGAAGTTGTTGACCAATTTGTCGATTCTATTTCTGATTGTAACATCCGGGACGAATGTTTGAATAAATCGGCGATTGCAGCAGCGGCGGTTGAGACAGCAAGCCGAGCAGAACTAGCCATGAAACTGCTAGGGGCTATACAGGATCCGGCACTGCGTGACAGCTGCAGCAAAGATCTGGCCACTCTCTTCTCCGTTTCGGGCTGTTAGGACATCGTCGAACGCTTGACCGACGGTATCGTTCAGCCGATTATCAAGGATGCGGCGTGCGCCGAGTTGGCTTCTATAGCTGCTGAATCAGAACAATGGCAAATTGCGGCCTGGTTCGTAACGAACATTTTGGAACCCTCTATCAGGGATAGCAGCTGCACAAAATTGCTTGAAGCGGCTGCCAGGAGGAACCAGTTCCAGCCGCTTGCTGGACAGTTATTGCCAATAATGTCGATTGAAACCAGAGACCCGTGCTGCAACGAATGTGCCATCCTAGCGGCAGATTTTGGTCACTGGAAAAGTGCAGAAGAGGCTGTTAGCCTTATCAATGATGAAAAGCGACGAGAAACGTTCCGAATAACTGTTGCTAGGCGGGCTGGTCAGAAAGTTGTTGAATTTCTTGCTGGCTCAACAGAAAAACCGGACAGTAAGATAAAAGATCAAGATGTTTCTATGGCTAAGGAAAGCAAGAAAATTTTTGAAACGTTTGTTGAACAAGCTGAAAAGATAGCAGACAGTGCTATCAAGGATAAATACCGATACGAGGCCGTGTGCCGTGGATTTCGGCTACAACACTTTGAAGCGGCAATTGCTTTGGCGCAGTCCATCACAGATCCGTCTGTCAAGGATAGATGCTTTAGCGAGGCAGTTGGCTTGTGCGCCGATACGGATCAATGGGATTTAATAATTCCGCTGTTCGCCATGATTTCCGATCAGAAGCTCAAGGACAAGTGTTGCACGCGCTTGGCTACTTGTGATAAAGCGCTCAAACATTCGGAAATTATTTTCGAAATTTTGCAAAAAATTGGAAATAAAAACAGTAGAGACCAGTGCTGCGTGCAGCTAGCCAAAACTGCAGCTTGTAGACAAGACTGGAAAACACTCATGGCTCTGCTGAAAGTTTTCTCGAACGATGACGTGCGAGATCAGTGCTGCGAAAAGGCTGCGATTCACGCAGCTAATCTTGGCTTCTGGCCTGATGCTACTGAATTGATCACCCAAATTAATAACCCCACACGTCGAGACAGCTGCCTAAAACAGGCGGCTGGACTTGCTATGTCTCGCCGACAGTTCGACTTAGCAGAGCGTGACTTTACTTGCAAGATTGCTGATTCCGTGACAAGGGACAAGTGTCGCTTGAATACCGCAGGTCTGGCCGCTACGTGGGGTGATTGGGAATACGCTGATAATCTTGCAAAACTAATTGCTGGTGATGACTTGCGCGATAAGTGCTACTTTAGTATTTCGGTGACGGCAGCTACTGAAAAAAATTGGTCAATCGCTGAGCGTTTTGCGCAGAGCATATTAGATGACAGCACCAGAGATGGATGCTACGCTAAGGTAGCAGTTTGTGCTGCAGAAGCTCAGTGCTGGATAGAGGCCAAACAGCTGGCGATCCTCATTCGCGCAGGTGACAATAAACTTGCTTGCATTAGCAGTATTGCTAGAATATCCCTTGAGGCTCAACAGTGGAGGGTGTCTGTAGGCTTTGTCCGTTTACTGGCCGACCAGAAAGTCAAGGATGAACTTCTCTTCAATATCGCGGTCCGAGCCGTCGAAGCAGAGTGCCTTGAAGATGCGAAAAATATTCTTAATGAAATTCTTCAGCCCACATTTCGTGATTATTGCTGTCTGAAGTTGGCAAAAATGGCGGCCTCAAACGGTCTTGGAAGCGTAAGCGAGATTTCGGGACTAGCTTCTAGCAAGTCAGTTGCTGAGCTCTGCTCAACCGAAGCGCTAAAGGCGGCGGCACTGAGCGGCAGTTTTAAATCTTTAAAGCAGCAAATGCCTGAGCACGTTGATGCATTGAGCATTTTTAGCTGGAATATTGAGGCTGGAAATCTGCAACTGGACGAATGGAAGCTGCGAAGTCTAGCGAATGGTGCAATGTGTGGCGAAAGTGGTTGCGAGCTGCTAATTCGAAATCTGGTTCTTAGTTTTCGACCGCTTCAAAGGATGCAGATGCTTGAAGACTGCATATCAGCAGGCTACACAGCCATGGCCGTGCTACTGTTACCACACTTAAACCAGTTGGACCGAAAAAACGACTCTGGCAGTACCGCTCTCATGCTGGCTGTTGACGAGGGCCTTCAAGAATTAGTCGAATACTTGCTAGACGCTGGTGCCTCGGTGCTGGCTGAAGACTCTCGCGGTCGGACTGCTTTGTGTCGAGCATTTTTATCGCGCCAAGTCAAAATAGCTTGCCTATTGATCGAACGTGGATCAAATCTGAATCACCGAGATCGCGATGGTTGCGCTTGCGTTGATTTGGCAGAAAAATCTGATCAGCTGGAAGTGCTTCAGTTAATCAGCCGCACGAAATTCACTGGGTAAATTAAGAATCAGATTGAAATATTTGTTCAGCTTTGCAAAATGAAAGTTGCAATAAAATTTTCCGAAATTTTCAGAAAAAGTGCAACTGAGACTAGAGAAAACTGTACAAATTTGGACAGAAACCTGCAAATGTAAGGAATTTCTCCTAGCGCACAAGCATACATTAATAACATAATTAATAATACTTAGACACCCGAACTTTCGACCAGACGTACATCCTATCATGTCACAGTCGCAGCTAGCTAGTTACGCAGTGCATCCAAGAGCTCTGTACAGCTAGCTGCTCAGTCTTGACTGACTGAAGGGTTTTCAACACCCACTCTGAATTTCCTAGATCACACTGTTACGCTCGTACCCGATCAATGGCACAAATTGTCCCCTCAAACCCAGGATGCCCTAGACACTAGGCTACCAATCATCTAATTCAGCTCATTACACCGTTCCATCCGTTCCGTTCCAGGAATTCATCGCTGGAAGACATTAGCCTGCAACTGCATACTCGACTTAATGAAGCCGGATTCACAAAGTCAGCCGCCCAAAAGCAACAGTCAAATGGTTCAAGTCTGGAAAATGCGGCGCGAGAAGTCACATCGGAGAATAGGCTGCTGATTGGCAGTTGCATTGAAGGCTGGGGCTATGGCAGTCTGGCTCTGCGAGCAGATCCACTTCGAGGAGGCGATAAGCTTTACCGCTCAACTGGGTCTAGCTGCACCAGCGACATCAATTGGATTGTACTCGTCGGGGACAAAGATACCAAATTCCATCTTGCAGGTGAATGCCAATGCCAAGTTGTCAATGGTGAACCTCACCAGCCGCGATTGTCAACTGTGAAGCATGGTCGCATTAGTCTGGAAACGCGCATTGGTGAGTAATGTTATCTGTTTTCAATTTCGACTGATTCTATAGGCTTAAAGAAATTTTGGAAAAATACACAATGTTTTAAGTTGATAGCATAATTTAATAGTTAAGGGGGTGGTGGAGGGGGCGAGTGGCTCGGCGGTCTAGCGCGTCTGCCTTGTTTGCCACTGGTCCAGGTCCGACCACGCGTTGTATAGGTCGGCTATTTTCCCTAGCGTGGTTTCGTGTGCAGGGTCACATTAATTTGGGGCCTTGTGCACGAATTGGTTGGGCTATGGGCCAGTTGTGCAATTTACGCCCATGAGGGTAACCCCCAAGGCATAGAGAGTGTACTGGGTGCCGGCTTGTATGTGTGTGTGTGTCTTTGCCTGCATACCGTATTTAGTGTGACTGAACGCGCTTAAGGAGTCAGCGCAATAGACAGTCATGCCCAGTCGCTGGTTGTGGGAGCGTCAAAGTGCCTGCAGCCCTCCTGCAGATTTAGCTTTTTAAGGGGGTGGTGATAATCCATTTAATTTAAAATACTCAACAGGTCAAACGGCTGTGAAAACTAAGGGCAGTAGCACTGTGCCCCCTCAGACTACGTGTCACGCATTCAGATGCTGCAGCAGCTATTCAAATCACCGCGTCCGCGAGCTTCTGCCCAACTTCCGCACAGAGCGGGTGCATCTTGTTAGGTCTACGAAGGCCAACGAGCTACTCGTTAGCTTCAGCTGTCAAGAACGACAAATTATGCTGTCTCTGAATGTAATACAAGGCCAACTGTTTGTTCTCATTAAATTTATTTTTACAGAGCTACTTCCAAAGTGGTTCTCTATCAATGGACTGACAAGCTACCACGCTAAAACCCTGCTATTCTATGTGATTACGCATTACAAGCGTAATATTGAACTGTGGCAGCCAAAGCACTTGGTTGAGCTACTGAAAAAATCCCTTGAACTGATGCTGCAGTTCTTGGATGCTGATTCCTCTCTCGAAGTCTGTTTGCCGCACTTCTTCATGACGGAGGTTAGGCTTCGATTTCACGATGCCGGCCTTGGCGGAGACTTTCAAAGCACTAAAATCCAAATCAGGCAACGAATAAATGAAATGATTCAGGACGTTGAAGCGGTGATTAGCCTGGTATTTCAGTGCATCATTTCCAGTGAACCTCGTTTTCACATTTTTACTTTGCTGCCGATGGTGCAGGCATCGGCCGTAGCTGGCTCCGCAGCCGAAGTATCGACAGTCAGCCACTTTGGCACCATCTACAGTACGGTGTTCCAATGCTTGTCAGTGTTGCAGTCCGAAGAAAGTAGTGCGATACGCCGCGACGAGTATCTATGCGATTTGCTGTCGAAATTGCCGGAATCTTGTATCTATATTAGTACCTGTTTGAAAGTGATGCTCTACTTAAAGTACGACGACCTAGATGGGGCTGAGAGGCTGCTAATTGAATGGACAAGATGGAGCGAAACGAGCACCATCGAAGAAGTTAACAATCAGCAGCACTATCGTTTCCGTTTTCGATCCAATAATAAGCTGGAATTTCGTTATTTACCGAAATTTGCCCAATCTTTTTTCGAATACAGACGGGTAAATCGAATCTCTGGCTGCACCTACGTAAATTTTCGCTGCCTTTGTTGGAGTCTGCAGGCTGAGTTGCTGTACAATCACTGCGTTGACAGCTTGTACAAACTTTTGCAGACTGATTTTGACCATTTGGAGCTATTAACATTGGCCCACTTTAGCCACTACTCGAAGCATACTGACTTCTGTTTGAGAAGTTCCACAATATTGGGCTTCAAGGCGCTTATAGACAACGAGATATCTAATGATAACGGATTTGAGTGAGTTTTATCAGATATCTGATTTGGGGTCGAAACCAATCGCAAGTGTGCCTTTTTTAGTTAGCTATATATTTCAAGTACAGTAGGACCTTGTAAGCTTAAATCTTAAAATTCAAATAACTAAAGTACTATTGCTGGCTATGTCGACGAGTATTAAAAAGAGAATCCCAAATCGTTGGTCTTGAGTTTTCAGGCTATCGAAATTTTAGGCATTCCCTTTTATCAGAGAGATCATTTCATTGCTTCACACGAAATCAAACAAAAAACCTTTGCCAGAAATCCGTATGACTGGTCCAAGCAACGCTTGGTACATTGCTGTCGTCGACTAGCTCGTCACAGCGAGCCGCTAGCTTATCGGCACCGATTTGCACCGTTTGACGAGACCCTTCTAACCATAGCCATCAAGCGAAACAGTCGCGAAGCCTTTGAAGCGCTACTTTCCAGCTCTTCAGCTGCGTCAATGGTATCTGATCAGCCTGCAGATGGGTTTGGTCGAACTGCTCTAGCCTATTGTTGTCAGAGTGGACAATTCGACTTAGTTGAACGGCTCTTGCGAACTCAAGAGTCTTCGTCACTAATTAATCAAGCAGATAACATCGGTTTGACTCCTTTAATGCAAGCGATAATAAAGGAGCACATTGAGATTGTAAAGCTGATGGCTTGTTGGTCTGGAATTGATATAAACAAAGAGGTAACTTACTATTTTTATTAGTTAGTTAGTTAGTTAGTTAGTTAGTTAGTTAGTTAGTTAGTTAGTTAGTTAGTTAGTTAGTTAGTTAGTTAGTTAGTTAGTTAGTTAGTTAGTTAGTTAGTTAGTTAGTTAGTTAGTTAGTTAGTTAGTTAGTTAGTTAGTTAGTTAGTTAGTTAGTTAGTTAGTTAGTTAGTTAGTTAGTTAGTTAGTTAGTTAGTTAGTTAGTTAGTTAGTTAGTTAGTTAGTTAGTTAGTTAGTTAGTTAGTTAGTTAGTTAGTTAGTTAGTTAGTTAGTTAGTTAGTTAGTTAGTTAGTTAGTTAGTTAGTTAGTTAGTTAGTTAGTTAGTTAGTTAGTTAGTTAGTTAGTTAGTTAGTTAGTTAGTTAGTTAGTTAGTTAGTTAGTTAGTTAGTTAGTTAGTTAGTTAGTTAGTTAGTTAGTTAGTTAGTTAGTTAGTTAGTTAGTTAGTTAGTTAGTTAGTTAGTTAGTTAGTTAGTTAGTTAGTTAGTTAGTTAGTTAGTTAGTTAGTTAGTTAGTTAGTTAGTTAGTTAGTTAGTTAGTTAGTTAGTTAGTTATGTACAAATAATTACGCAACCCTGCATTTCAGGACCTGGCCGATAACACCGCTTTGACACATGCCTGCCGTCGCGGTCACGTGCAGATTGTTAACATTCTGCTTCAAAATGGAGCTATTCCCACAGGGTGTCATGGCAAAGCGACACCATTAATTTGGGCAGCGAGGCTCGGCTTTTCGCATGTAATTCAAAGCTTAAAACCGTACCTCACTAAGCTGGATGATTGGCAGGCTGTGGATGAGTGCGGACGTACCGCATTGCAATCGGCTGAGTTTGGCGGACATGCAGAGTGCGCGAACTACATCAGTATGTGGTAAGTGACCGACAAATATTCTGAAAGCCAAAAATGTTGTGTTATCAGGCCATAAATTCCACTCATCGTTCACTCAAGGTTTGTCTTGCCCAGTCTGATAACCCAAGGTTTGTCTTGTTTTGTTTTAGATTGAATCTACGTTGTGCCTTTCGTATGTTTCTCATATCACTATATTGCCCTCTGATAAATTATGGCCGGGTCTCTTTAGTTATAAAACATTTAATTTTTTTACTACCATAACTAAAAATTTTTCAGCATTCGAGAGTTTTTAACGTCCGAGACAAGTGCACCGATTTTGTTGAGCCAGAATCATCCAGATGACAGCAATGAAAGAAGCAGCAACAACAGCGCAAGCACGAACAACGGGGGATCAACAAATAGTGAAGGTGCTGACTCATCAAGACAAGATAGAATTGGCTCCATGGAAACCGATTCGCCCAGATATAGAATCAGAGATGGCAATGGTAGGCGTTTAGCAATCATAATTAACAACTTGTTCCGTGGTCGGAAGAAGTTTCAATAAGAGAAGGTGCCGTACAAGACCTAAGGTTAGTTGTCCAAATGCTTGAGCAGCTTGGATTTTATCAGCCCAAGGTGCTTCTCAATGCTCGAAGACAACAAATGGAAACAGTTTCTTTCACAGACGAAGAACTAGATAGTTGCGAAGTATTCCTGCTGTTTGTAATGTCTCAGGGTCATCTTGGTCACGTGAGATCGGCCGACGGACACAGCGTCCACTTAGAGAGACATTTGTTTCGTCGATTTCGTGAACTGAATGGTCTCCAAAGCAAGCCGAAGCTGTTCTTTGTTCAGGCTGGAAGGGAGATCCAAGAAGCGGAGGCCAATCCTGCTGACGGAGTGGAGAATCCCGAGGAGAGTTTGTACTTTTACAGCACCGCTGAAAAAGGCGCGTGCGCTGTAGCTGGCCAGCAGATTGCTAGTCCATTCGTTAATTCATTATTGCAAGTAATATTAGCTGACAAATTAAATGGAACAGGCTTCATAGATTCCATGGTTAAAGTCACAGCTCGAGTTCAAGCCGACACAAATGGACAAGAAACTCCGTGTCTGATATCAACGCTCAACAAACAACTAAACCTGTAAAATGTTGTTTCATAGATTGCTGTAGCCTCTCTTCCTTGCACTTCGTATCTTTGTCCCAAAAGAATATATGTTTTTGCGTTATACTCGTATAATTCATCATTTCTTCATTTGTACGCTCGTAGACAGTGAGTATTTTTTTCAAACATTTTCTGCACAATTATGCTTATTGTTACACTTACATAGATGTTACTATATAGTAAGTATTAAATATATTATTTTCAGTAAATGATAGGCTAGAGTACGTCCACTTCGTACACAAGTAAATCGATCAGAGCCACTTTTGGTAGACTACGTCTAATCAATTATAGTTTATTTATAGCGAGGGAAAAACAATTAATGATTATCTTAAGTAGTCCGAGAGTCCAGTGCCTTAGTATTACAGTCACTCTATTGCACGCGAAGGTAAATCATTGTATTCAATATTCCAGTAAAATAGTACAAAAGACTTTACGTTAAATTGCTTATTTCTATACGCAAACTATAATAGTCTTATATGCTATCAGTTAAACTTTGATAATTACACAAGAATAGCCGAATCTAATCAATCATTAAATTTAAGAAAAACATAAAGCCTAGGATATCAATGTTATATATTGTTTGACGTTATCTTGTCTATTCCAATATACGGTAGTTACCATGTCAGTATTTTTACAATGTCAAGTATTGTATTTTATGTTTTACATTAAAGTTTATTGAAAACTAAAAAAATTAATTTTTAATTTAATTTTGCTGCCACAAGTGACTGTCAACAAAATTAGACAAAATTAAGCGTTTTTCAGTGCGTTATTGTATGGCCTGATATATAGTGTTATTCTGTGAATGCACTAGAAAAATTTGCAAGCGATTGACGCGGAAAGGCTTTATTTGTTCTGCAGGACTTGAAGTTCAAATCAGATTTACCTCTGATAAAGTTATTATACATGTACTGCCATAAAATGCTCGTTTGTTAGAAACTTATAGATGATTTACATGTATGTAAAAACGTTTCAGTGACATTGCCATTTTTTCATTTAAAGACATCGATTTGCGTTTTTATTAGCACAATACGTTAATTGTCAAGTGTTTTTTCGCTAAATTTTGTTGGTACATATATATGTGATGTACATGCCGTACTTTTACAATTTTAAGAAATTCTTAATATGTATTATTTTTATCGATTTTCAACGGAATCAACGGAAAGCTTAATCTTGGATACAGGTACACATATACATTTTGATACATTTGCATGTACCCGTAAACGGTTTTTGTTCGTTTCAGCAATAAAAAAACATAAATACCGTGGTAATTTCAACTTTTTTTCAAATGGATACTCATCGACTCAACTATAAATAATAAAACTCATTGTAGTATTCGGCCGTTCTTCCACTCCGCCCCGTTGTGGGAGAAGAGAACTGAGGGGAGTTTCCAAACCGGTCGAAGTCAGCTACGGGCTGCCTGTTGATCCTAAGCTGGCCCGCAGGCCTCTGGCTACAGTGTCTTCGCCCTGAGATGAACTTTGGTAACGTTGGCACGAGGGCTAGGCCTACATTCACCCCTCCTGCAGCACAGGCGTATGAAAGGTACTCCGAGACAGTAAAAGTACATCGGAGGCCGCCACCACCCCTTGCGACTGGGTACGCCAAAAGCCAGCCTAACGAGACAGGGGTCCCGCCCGATGATTCCTGGATCTTCGTACTAGCAGGGGAGCGAAACATAGCCGAATCAGGGACTCTGCTAAGGGCACTAATTGGAGATCTGCACTACAACACCAGAGGACTTGTTAGCAGGGGATCCTTTGTGGCTGTGGCTTAATCGGTTGATGGGGTGAGTCTACTAAGAGTAGTATAAGTCGAACATGGGCTCTGTAGGTTTCCAAACTCTCAGTGCGGGAGGATAGCTATGTCTAGGGGATGCACCGCTTCTAGTCAGACTAATGCAGGCAGACACTACACACTCAACACACACGCGGACCCGGCAGGGCTGAACCGTCAGCCTTCCCTAACTTCCCCATGCTTCACCGCCCCTGGGAGGATTTAGCACGCCATGAGTCGCTCAAATGAGGAACAGAGACAAATGGGAGTTATGATATCAGAAGGCAATGCTAAAGAATAAAGATTGATTATGCGTGCACTATTGACAACTACACCTAAGCCGGAGTCTCACTAGCAACAAATAATAGTGCAAAAATAGGCCCCGGGCACAGTACAATAGGCAATAAAACAGAATGGGTACAGGCTCACCGGTGGCTGCACGAAGAGAGAGAGAGAGCTCGGCCTTGGAGTCGGTTGTAGAGCTGGTACGGTCCCCAGATGGACAGGCGTTGAGGTGCGCGGTGCCGGTACGGTCCCCGGACGGAGAAAGAAGACGCTGCCGGTACGGTCCCCGGACGGAAAAGGGAGATCCTGTGCTCAACGGCAAAGATGCCGGAGACTCCAAAACGAATTAACGCTTCTGAGGATTTTGGGAGCAAAATCCTGCAGTTTAAATACTGCTCAAATTGGGGATGAGATCCTCCTCCAAGGCCGTTGCCATGACTCTCTCTCCTCGATTGGCCACCTGTGTCCTCACGTTACAGGAGAAGGGGTTTTGGGGTGTGAAAATGAGGAAAAATGAGGATTTGGCGAGGGAGCGCGTATTCAGGGAGGCAGGTGACGCAACAGAGGCATCTGGTAGACAAGGGTCTGGAGGGATGGGGCTTGCGCAATTAGAAATACATTAAGTGAGCTGGATTAGAAAACTATAACTAGGTGGTAATTACAGGGAACAATAGCGGGGGAAGAGAGGGTGCAACAGGATACAATAGCGGGAGAAAACCGAGAAAAGTTGAGTATGAAATTACGTAACTGAGAACAAAAGCGGGGAAAACCGAGATAATTGGGATAGAGTGTTGCGCAAGGGAGAACAATAGATGCAAAAAGGGTGGGTGTCAAGAAATGAGGGAATGGAGAGAGGAGGCTGGGAGTAGAGTGGGGTCTTGAGCACGAGTCAGGCGCATGATAAGGGGGAGAAGACTCTTCGAGAGCGCGCGGGAATTACAATAGAGTCTTGCTAAAACTCATACTTACAGTATAAGGGGGAAGAAGCGGAATATTAAGAGAATATTAAGAGAAAAACAGTTAAAAAACAGCATTAGGTTAGGGGTGGACTGCGCATTAGGTAATTAGGGAAATTATTAGAGGAAAAGGCTATTATTAACATTAAGAGCGCAAAGTTAGGGAAAAGAAGGGGAAAAGAAGGGAAAAGAAGTACAGACAGGCTGAGAAGGGGGAGATAAGCGGATCAGAGAGAGAGAGGGAGACAGAGACAGTCACTAGAGGCTGCGGGAGTGGACGCCAGAGAGATGAGAGCGCCAGGGAATAGGAGGCCGAAGCTCCCACTCGACATGGCCGCCCCCACTCTCCAGCAACTGCATCCCAGTCCAGGCGGCGCTGACAGATCGAAAAATATCCCGCCCGGACCGTGGATACATCATCATTTTAACAGAAAGCTTAATTTTTCTGTATCTTTACTATAAAATTATCAGCAGATTTAGCACATAAGCCAACATCAAAGTTCTCTGAGATACTTGCTCAAAATAGTGTGTTATCCAATTAATGAAGGCTATTGTAATTTGATTGAAACCCTAAAACTTGCATACATGACGTAATTGTCTGGAAGCACTATCTATTTCATCACTAAGTAATTACTAGGATAATTTTGTTTTCACAGGTGCTGGTGAAGCAATAAAAGCTTCGGTTTCGCGATTTGAAATTACTCATGGAACCTTCTTAAAATTTGGGTCAATCATTAGATGCACTAATCGAATGTTGTTGTTAAATGGTGAGGCAGTCAAACATTACCATATGCGAACTCTATATCTCAGAACGAATCAAGATATCAGTACGGACCCCGTTGTCGACCCTGAGATATAGTAGGCAAAAAGTTAGCATCTTTTTTTTTTTAATTTGTTTCTTTGTACTCCCACGGTATTTTCTACGAAACCAAAATTTAAAATTCATGTAGCGAACACATCGTCATCCAAATCTGACTCAGCAGTTCATTAACTGAAGTACTATTGTCAGTTGTCATTAACTAAAGTTGAAGGGACAGTCGTCAAAATTGAGCAAAAAAATTCTGCTGCATAGCCATATAATCTAATCGAGTTAAATTCTTGCTAACTAACTTTCATATCCCTACCGATATTTTGAATTTTTTGTATAATACGTCTCAGAAGTTAAAATCCGAAGCAATAGTCCAAAGGCAACAGCTTAGAAATCTTTAAAATTAATTTTTACTTGGTTCTTTAACGAATTAATTGCCTGTTAGATATAAGGTGACTTCAAAATGACTTGTTTCAGAAGCCCTTTCTCTATGATATTAAGAACCTTTTACATAAGCTTGATAGTATTAGCTATTATCTTGCTGTCAGCATGTGGTCGATGTCTTTGCCTAAATATCAAGAATCCTTTGGACTGTTTTCGATTGGTAAGTCATTTTGGCTCATTGTACAATGCAAATTATTTTTTTGGAGTATAATTTCTTCATCTTCAATTCAATACTTTGCCTATATTTTTTAGTTTGACTAGTTTTTTTATAAAATCTTGGAGAAATATTTCATTAGCAATACACCAATAAATTGATAATTCTTAATTCACATCTTAAGAAAATTGTGTCTAAAACTATACCTCGTATTGGTCTAAGTTGAATTTTTTATATGAAGAGCTTGACTTTAAACTTGTTTTCTTTGTCACTTTGTGTAACTATTAAAAAATTAATTGGTACTGCAGCAAGTATTCTGCAAATTTTTGCAGAAAATAAAATGGTCAAATGTAAATGGATTAAGAATTAATTATTTTATAAAAATTATTAAGCTATTACAAAGGCAGGGGATAAAGTTTAAAAAATAGCCAAATTTGTTTATTTTGTTGCTAATAATTATATTATTTATTCTTGAAAATAGTTTTTACCATTAAAAGATTTTAAATAATCATAAAGTAATTTTGATAATACCTTGTAGGTAGTAGTAATTTATCTATAAAAGATATAAATATTTTCTATTTAAACTAATAGATAAACAATAAAATAATTGTATATCTAGAACAATTGCAGCAAAGAAATTAAACAAAAGCTTGCTTATGATTTTTTAAATTTGACTTTGAATCTTTTTTGTCAAGTTTAATTATGCTTTTATATGATCCAAATGATAGTGGTTACTTATTTTTGTATTCTGTTGTTAAAAGTGAGATTTTGGCATTGTGTCAATATAAAAAACTATGTATAACCAACCATTTTATGGATTCTTTATATCAAATTCTATAAATATAGTCTATTTGTAACCTACAGCAGTGATAATTGTTTCCCTAAGGTACAATTAGTAAAGTCTATTTTGTAGTAAGTTTGTTTTTACAGAGTCTTTTAGAGAAGAAACTAGTTCCAGTAAACTAGTTTCTAATAGTGCTCAAGGGAAGCACTATATTGTGGTTAATTTTGAATTCCTGGGAAAAATCTATATGCTTAGAGGTAATTCTGAATGCTTGGGCAAAAAGCTAAATGGTTGGTAATTCTAAATTCTTGGGGAAAATGCAACATGGTGGGCAATTCTGAATGTTTGTAGGAAATGCTACTTGGTGATTAATTTTAAATGCTCAATCTAAATGAAATGCTACTTATATGGTGGATAAAAAATTTGTCACATTTTGTTTTCCATCATTTGACAGTCCGTTGTAATCATTAAGAAGAGGTAACATCAGTTTTGCAAACAATTGAACATTCCTAATATTTGTGCGCCCCAAGGGTTGCAACGTTGCTAGTGTAGTCTATTGGTAACCTTCAGCAGTGATAAATGTGTCTTTAAGTTACAATTACTAATGAGTGTTTTGTATTAGGTTGATTAGTTACAGTAAACTCTTACTCTTATGTAGTTCTTTTCAAGTTATTCTAACTTGCCTTACCCATCTCAGCTACACGGAAATGTAGACGACTGCGCTTGCGAACTAAAATCTGTGGCAGACTTCAACAATCGAATCCTATACCCCCGACTGCAAGCCCTACTCAAGCGCAACTATTTTCGCTATGTTCGCGTCAATTTAAAAGCCAATTGTCCATTCTGGGAGTCTAATTGGCTGTGCGCTATGCGCCACTGCCACGTTGACGGTTGCCGTAGCGACGAGCTGCCGCCAGGGATGCGAGAGTCGCGAGATAGTCCAACCGCTTTGAACAAAGAATCCTGCCCAGACAGTCCGAAATCAGCAGACAGCTTAGGCGAGCTAGATGAAACCCTTTCACCAACCAGTCAGGCCGCCTTTGTCAAATGGAGCCACCACGACGATTCTCTGTTACAATTCTGCGAATGGGACGACGATGTTAGCAACGCGTCTCAATACGTTGATTTGTTGCGCAATCCCGAACGGTACACCGGCTACAGGGGCGAAGCGGCTCACAAAATCTGGCGCAGCATCTACGAGGAGAATTGCTTTAATCATCCGGCTAGTGACCTACTTCCGGGTGGTGCCCAGATGCGCAATGTCGGTTAGTAGCTTTAAATTTTTCTGGTTTCCTGCCAAGCATTCACCTGAGCTGTTTTTGTGCAGTTTTACCATGCATTTTACCGTGCGTTTATGCTGCTCTTTAATCGCTATTCTACGCTCTTCTCTGTCTCGTCCTTGTCTCCCTTGTCTGCATTAACTTCTCGTCCATATCTCTCATCTGTTCCTCCACTTCCACCTCTTTCTCCTCTCCCTCCTCTTCCTCCTCTTTCTCCTCTTCCTCGTCTTCCTCCTCTTTCTCCTCTTCCTCCTCTTTCTCCTCTTCCTCCTCTCCTTCCTCTTTCTCCTCTTCCTCCTCTTCCTCCTCTTTTTCCTCTCCCTCCTCTTTCTCCTCTTCCTCCTCTCCCTCCTCTTTCTCCTCTCCCTCCTCTTCCTCCTCTTTCACCTGTCCCTCCTCTTTCTCCTCTTCCTCCTCTTCCTCCTCTTCCTCCTCTTCCTCCTCTTTCTCCTCTTTCACCTCTTCCTCCTCTTCCTCCTCTTCCTCCTCTTTCTCCTCTTTCACCTCTTCCTCCTCTTCCTCCTCTTTCTCCTCTTTCTCCTCTTTCACCTCTTCCTCCTCTTCCTCCTCTTCCTCCTCTTCCTCCTCTTCCTCCTCTTCCTCCTCTTCCTCCTCTCCTTCCTCTTCCTCCTCTCCTTCCTCTTTCTCCTCTTCCTCCTCTTCCTCCTCTTTCACCTCTCCCTCCTCTTCCTCCTCTTCCTCCTCTCCTTCCTCTTTCTCCTCTTCCTCCTCTTCCTCCTCTTTCACCTCTCCCTCCTCTTTCTCCTCTTCCTCCTCTTCCTCCTCTTTCTCCTCTTCCTCCTCTTCCTCCTCTTCCTCCTCTTTCTCCTCTCCCTCCTCTTCCTCCTCTTCCTCCTCCTAAATTTAAATTAGTCAACTATGAATTGCTTCTCCATACACTTGTCCTCTAGTCTCCTGTTTCATTGTTTCCATCTCCCACTCAAACATTTTGGTGTTCAGTCTGGCTGAAGTGCACAATTGGAAAATCTCTTTTTTTTAAAAACGGCTTGATCATTTTAAGTGTCTTGCCTTGCTGTCAATGCATTTTTTTTTATTATATAGGCTCATGGTTTTAGTCTGCTTTGCTTATTTTGCTTTTTTAATTTCTGTGAGCTTTGAAAAACTATCCCCTATGCCAGATATTTCACTAGACATTTGCATTAGTATAGGGTCAGCCCAATGTAAATAGTTAAACAGCTCTGAGACACAAATGCTTGCCTCAAGCCTCCCTAGCTTACTATTTGCTTTAGCATTGATTTTTTATGACTTTACTGCATTAGGAATCAACTGAATAAAATTCTAATATCCTATCGCCAAGTAATTGTTCTATAAAAGCAGTTTAAAATGAAATTATGAAATTTCAGGCCTTATTGAAGATAGTGATAGTGGTAAAAAATATTGTTTTTTGAAAGAAAAATTGTTTACGTGCGTTGCCATGGAACGATCTACAAATGAAAAATTCAGACAGGATTTTTTTATTAATAAAAATTTTGTTTTGTATTTTTTTGGTACTCACGGCCACTAGAGTGTTACAGCTACAGAGGGTACAGCATTTCAACAAAACCAGATAAAGCATCTAAAGCTGTGTGTGTGTGTTTCAGGATGTTGGCACTTGTTTGATTGATTGATTTTTTATTGAATCTATAAATTACCTGCATTTTTATGTACGAATTATCTTCCCGTGCAGAAAGTAACTCAACTACGTCCCGTTATAATTTCAACAAATTTTCAGTAGCTCAACTTTTGCTGCCTTTAAAAATCAGTAAGAAAATTATGGGCGGGGCTGTCTTTTTTGTTGAAATTGCAGACAATATATTAAATTTATTATTGCGTATTAATTTTAACATATTTGGCACAATTTTCGCTACTTTTTGGTGCTTGTAATTAAACTATTCAATTCAGTTTATTCAAAAGCTAATTATTAGCCAATTATATATTACTTTCTAGTAGTAGCGTTGGTGCGCTGGGGACACTAGAGGCAATCTTCAACTAATTTCATGCATTAAAAATAGTATTTTATTAACTAATGCACTGCTGCATTCTTGGTTGTGATTTTTAAGCGCTATTTAAATATGACGAATAAAATTGTTGCTTAAATAACGATTTCCTAATTACTAAGGTTGGTTTTTTGAGGACTATCCTAACTAGTTGCTGATATTTCTAATCGCTATTATTAATGGCACTTTTATGTTAACAGGTTGACCAATAGAATTTTTAGCTATTGGTGTAAGTTGGTTTATGATTATAGACTTAGGTAATGTTTGCGCCGCTGATTTAAATGATATCAATTAAACAATTGATTATACAGTGGATGAGTTGATGGTAAGGCAGATAAGATGTAGAAGAAGCGGAAGCTTTTCGGAGCAATTTGTATTAAGATAGTTGATATCTATAACGATTTGAAGTCAAAATTTGAATAATATTGTCAAATATGCCTACATTATAAATAATATCTGTACTTAAAATCAAAATGCCTCTTGTAGAATTAATAAACAAATAAAAAAATTGTCAAATTTTTCACAGCGCAAAGCCAGTGCCTGGAAATTCGAGTCTACCACCGCCTAATCTCCGGCCTGCACACCAGCATCAACACGCACCTGTCGCACAAATACCTCCTAGTAGGACTGCAGGACCGCATGATGGGCATTCAAAATTGGGGACCAAATGTGACTGAGTTTCTAATTCGCTTTCATCCGGACTTTGAGCCGCAAGGTCCAGTGAGGTTGCGCAATTTGCACTTCACGTTTCTAGCCGAGCTTCGAGCTTTGGCCAAGGCTGCTCCGCTGCTTCGCAAAGAGAAATTCTTCACTGGCAGTGAGACGGACGACGCCGAGGTCGCTAAGCTCGTGTCTGACATCCTAGATCAGGTAGGGGGTGGGCGAGTGGCTCGGCAGTCTAGCCCGTCTGCCTTGTGTGCCACTGGTCCTAGGTTCGACCCCGCGTTGTATAGGTTGGCTATTTTCCCTAGCGCGGTTTCGTGTGCAGGGTTACATTGGATTTGGGGCCTTGTGCACGAATTGGTTGGGCTATGGGCCAGTTGTGCAATTTACGCCAATGAAGGCAACCCCCCAAGGCATAGAGAGTGTACATTCCTGGAACTACCGTTTGTACACCCTATGTGAGTGCGTGACTGGGTGCCGGCCTGTGTGTGTGTGTCTATGCCTGGGGGTGCTTTCACAAGGTCGAAATTTCGCAAGATCGAAAACTCAACTAGCAACTACTCGTACTTTCACAAGGTCGAACCTTCATTCGGTGGAAATATCACAACACCGAAAACTTTAGCAAGAGACTTCATAAGGTCGAAACTTCATAAAGTCTAAATTTCAAAACATCGAAAATTTTAGCAAGTAGTTGCTGTTTGATTTTTTGATTTTGTGAAGTTTCGACCTTGTGAAACTCCCCCCCCCCCTATGTCTGCATACCGTATTTAGTGTGACTGAACGCGCTTCAGGAGTCAGCGCAATGGACAGTCATGCCCAGTCGCTGGTTGTGTGGGACGATGTCGCTTTAAGCCCTCCTGCAGATTTAACTTCTTTTTTTTCCTCGATCAGGTGGAATCATTTCCCGGGCATTTTGACGAGTCCCAGCTATTCCGCGAACGCGACAAAGCCCGACTGAAATCGGAGATGCGCGAGAAATTTTTCAACATCACCAGAATTATGGATTGCGTGGGCTGCGACAAGTGCCGGCTGTGGGGCAAAGTTCAAACAGCCGGACTGGGCACCGCCCTCAGGTTGCTGTTCAGTCCGACTCTGCCTCCCTATCTGCGTAGATACGAAATTGTCACGCTGTTTAACGCGCTGGGTCGCCTGTCTGAGAGCATCAGCTCCTTGGAAGAGTTCAAAGGCCTGCTCAGCGGCAACGGTTGGCAACGGATTAGTCGGGATTTTAGAACTGAACTTTAAAATTTTCTGTTTTAATAATTAATTTCTTCTTTTTTAAAGACTTAACATCAGCGCCTGACAGCTGTTGTAATTAAATGAGAAAAAAAACTGGTTGTCTGGTTGTAGGATTTTGTTTGTCTCCTCGATAATTTTTGTACGCACACAATCCCTACCTGCCTACTGAACAGGTTTCATTTATAAGTAGTAAGAGGCAGTTTTGCTTTTTTCCGCGAAAAAAAATTAATCGATTGCAACTGATAAAAATAAGTTGTGATTGCAAATTCCTGCATCGGTGAGTTTTTACTTCATTTTTTAAAGATAAAAAGATAAATTTGGTTTAATTATTAGATTATCATTTTCTTCTTTTTATTGTCTTTGTTTTGCTGCTTGTTTAATTTGATGTATTTTGTTTATAGACGTCGGCTTGTGAGTGGACCGTAAGAGGTTGGTGTGTTTCTTTTAATCATTTCCAAGTTCGAATTACTTTGAAAAATGTTTGTTTTGAAAAAGAGCGTCGTTTCTGTCTTTTGTTGTCATGCGCCAGTAAAGTCACAAAGATTGCTAAATGCTAACATACCGCGTACATCGCAGGTTGAAGATTGTTTCCTAATCGTATTATTATTATTATTATTATTTGCTTTGTTTTTTTTGAATAATTTAAACCTTATATAGAAACTTAATGACTCATTAAAAAAATTTTAGTCTTCATTTGTGTGCCATAGCATTTTGAATTTAGGTTTTTTTTGTTGTCATTTTTTCGAAGTCTAATGGATGCAATACGTCTTAGTACATCTCTGAAGAGACAGTTTAATCCTCTTATTACATACCGACACGTCTGCCTC
Source organism: Macrostomum cliftonense (assembly GCA_950096795.1). Lineage (NCBI taxonomy): Eukaryota > Metazoa > Platyhelminthes > Macrostomidae > Macrostomum > Macrostomum cliftonense. The sequence continues at coordinate 382,729 of CATNEM010000123.1, read as the reverse complement.
TAAGTCCGTGTGTAATAATTCTATATAATAATAATTTAATTCTTTTTCTCCAAGCATAATGCTTACTTGTCAGAAAGTGTACTTGTTCTTAAGCAACAGGTGATATTCAGTGGCAAATATATAGAATATAGAAATGCATATTTATGCGTGTGTCAGAGTGTGTGCAAATATCAAATGCTAATTGTGCATCTCAGTATTATTAATTTCCTTCGAATGATTACATAATTATTAATCATCACATAATCTTACCGCGTAATATTAAACAGATTTACATAAAAGTTCCTATGTATTTTCCAATTTAGGTGACAATGTAGACCCCAAATAAGACACCCACTCTAAATAGTCAACTGATTGTAAAAGTATTTCAAAGCAATGAAAAGGTGTCTATAATTCGTATTTATTGCATTTTACTCATCTTGACCTGACCTTCCATGTACATACAGACACAATGTACGCAGCCATCGCCAGGCTGGTAGTGTACATACACTCTGGGAGCCTTTAGGGGGTTGGCCACTATGTACATTGGCACCAACCCCAGGCCTGCCCTGTGATATAAAAACCCCCTCTAAGTCAATTTGATCACTTCCAGGGAAGTGTATTAATTATCAGCACTTGTACTGAGTTGTAAATAAATTAACTCATTATAAAATTCAGCACTCATACGCTCGTATTAAAAGGTCAAACGTTTCTATCTGCCTACTAAAAAAGCCTAATTTAATGCAAGAAAAGTCTAATGTATTTACCAATAAAACAGTGGTTAAAGTACAAAGCTGAAAACGGGTACTTTTACGCAGTTAGAAGCAATAGTGAAAAAAATTAAGTAGCACAACAAAATCTGCTATAAATATATCGTTCCTGATTAAACTGTTCACCAATAAAAAATCGAAACAAATACCAATAAAAAGCAATTCAAAAGTGTTCAGCAGTAAACATTTTTTAAATAATAACAAAAAGAGAAGGCATCAGCAGTACACTAAAAAATGTGGGTAAAAAAACACGCACAGTAAAACTAAAAACAAACAACCAGGTTAATTTCTAATGAAAAAGTTTTTTTTCAACTAATCGACAGGTTAAACTTTTAAATTCGTGCTTAAAATCGTCACAAACAGGTTAAAAATGTGAGTTAATCGCAAGTCTTGAAAGCAAGACATATCCAAAGCTAATAAAACATAGTCGGCGTGGAGAATTGGGGCTTGAGATCCTAAACATAAACTACTTAATAAAAACAATCGATATAAATAAAACTGTTTAGTCGTTTAGAAAAAACAAGTTCCAAAAGAACTCAAAATCGTTTAGCCACGCGAGCCGCCCAGCACCTGCTCGACAGTCGTCAGGCCGTAGCGCTGCGGCGCCCTAGTCGTGCCGATGTCGGCGCCGCAGACGCTCAGGCGGCCCGCCGACTCGCGCAGAAACTCCTTGCCCATGCACTGCTGGCACCACGTCAGCACCCGGTCGATGTTGGGCGTCGGCAGGCCGAAGATCTCGGCGATGCCCCTGGTGATGAGCAGGCCGAACGGCACGTCCTCCGTCATGTAGCGGTAGCCGAAGTTCGGCCGGTGCAGCCCGTCGTCTCCGACCAGCGTCGGATGGCGAAGGCCGCGGTAGCCCGCGTTGGTGCGCATGGAGGTGGCCAGGGTGGACTTGTCCGCGATGTCCTTGCCGTAGCAGTCCATGTACCAGTCGTAGATGTGCAGCACGGACTTGAGGTCCACGCCCTGGGTGGGCGATGGTAGATTGGCAGATGGATAGGTAGATAGATAGATAGATAGATAGATAGATAGATAGATAGACATGAAAAAATAGATGTAGCAGATATGAGACCCGATATGTATCGATACAACAAACCTGGGTATCGCAGATCTTCTTAGCCAGAGCGCAAATCTCCGCACTCATGGAGTTCAGCAGGCAGCCGGTCTCCTCGTTGATGCCCTGATAGAACAGCGGCGACTCCTTCAGGCCCTGGCCATCCCAGCTGTGCCACTGGCCGTACATGACAGCGAGATGGATGATCTGGTTGGCCGAACCAAGGGTGATGCCCAGAATGTGACCTGAGGCGTTGAGAACTGGGCGCTCGCCAAGGAGGGCCTGCGATTTGACGTAAAGTTTTGCCTTGTTTTTTTAGATGACTCGTGGACCTATCAGCTTGACCTACTAGATGACTCACCGACCCATCTACTTGACCTACTAGCTGACTCACTGACCTATTTGTTAGACCTACTAGCTAACTCACTGACCTATCTACTTGACCTACTATCTACTTGACCTACTAGCTGACTCACTGACCTATCTACTTGACCTACTAGCTGACTCACTGACCTACCACCAACTTGACCTACTAGCTGACTCATTGACCTACCTACTTGACCTACTAGCTGACTCACTGACCTACCTACTTGACCTACTCGCTGACTCACTGACCTACCTACTTGACCTACTAGCTGACTCACTGACCTACCTACTTGACCTACTCGCTGACTCACTGACCTACCTACTTGACCTACTCGCTGACTAACTGAGCCATGTACAGGTACCAGTACGGAATCTAAAAACTTAAACAGGCGATTTACCCAACGCAAAGACTATAATATTGACTCATTGACACACGGACCCGACCCAGCACTGACCTGCAGACACGGCACTGGGTCCACCCTGGCCGCCACCGACCCCAGACGAACGGAGCCCCGCATGGAGCCCTTGGTACCCAGAACCTCGGCGTGCCGGCCGAACTCCAAGAGCCGGCAGGCCCACGGCAGGGTCACCCAGTCCATCAGGGTCACCTGGCTGCTCAGCTCCGGCCCGAGGATGCCGTCAACCTCGAATGGGAAGCCGGGAGAGCCGGGCATGCCGCAGATCACCGTGCCGGGCGTGATGAAGGGCAGCAGGGCCTTCAGGTAGCCGGCGTGAGCGAATGCCGGCACCACCAGCAGGACCATGTCGATGTTTCTGCGAGTTTTGCGGTCATAGAATAAAAATATATTCATAGGTGCTAAACACTTTACTGCAACAAGTAGCAAGCGAAGAAAAATGCTTCAAAATTAAGCATATAATAAATTTATTACTTTTTTTGTCACCGCAATACAAATTAATTATTGTAAATAAGTAATAATTAAGTAAAATTTAATAATTATCATGAATTGTAATTTTTTTACACTAAGAGCTACATATCTTGCCACTGCAAGATAATGTCCACAAAATTTTTCTCCTGTCAGCAAAAAATTTCATATACAGACTGATATTTTGATAGCTAATTATTTTTTAAAAGATGCAGTGGCCTTTGTTCCTAAATTTGAGGTCAATTGGGTCAAGGTTAAAAAGGCGAAATATCAAATGTGGCCTACAACAAAAGGTCGAAAAAGCCTATGGTTATTTAAATAGGAATATTTTTGACAGTAGGGTCGGAAGGTCGCGGGTTCGAACTCCAAATCTTAAAGGCAATGATGTATGTCTTTCTTCAAGGCACTTAATCCCTAATTGCTTCAGTAGGAGCTGGGAAAATTTAAGATAGGACTGAGCAGTACCTTCTTGATACCCGAAGAGTTATTTACACTACATATCGGTGGACGATTACATTATTATTATAATAAAAAACCTAATAAAAAAATTTGGAGTTGGGTCGTCTATTTAGGTCGCAATCATCAACAGTTGCTACCCACTTTCCAGCCACAGCCGGGTCCTTGGTAACCACGCTCAGCCGAGCCTCCAGCTCCTTAGTGGTGCCCGCATCCGCGTACGTCACCTTCAACAGGCCGCCGTTGCCAGCCAGAGCGGCGCTGATTCGTTCGGCCTCGTCGCCGAATGTGGACATCAGGCGAACATCGGCGCCAGCTAGGGAGGCCAGCGCAGCGCACACGTGAGCGCCGTTGCCGCCGCCGCAAATGACAACTTTCACTCCCTTGGCTGCCATGCTGTCCGTCTGTCAGTCACGTGACGCTGCAAGAGTGTGAAGGATGGCTTTGCTGAGCCTTGCGGTTACAGCGTGTTTGGACTCCGTGCTTGTGAAGTCGGGGGTTCGATTCCTTGGCGGGATTAAAGATTTAGGATTACAGCCGTACATAAAATCATCTTTCTACTTGCATGTTAGGTTAGGTTTCGCGTTAAAGATAAAAAGGGAAGTAATTAGTAAAAGCCAACTTATCATCATTGTTATAATGTTAATTATAGAGTAGATTAAACTTTCTTCTGTGATTTAATACAGGGTAAAGCATGCACGCTTAAGAATACTCGTATCTATTAATCAATATATCCATGATGAGCTAATTAATATATATATGATGAGCTAATCAATAAATCTATGTATCTATCGAACTATCTATCCATGAATGTCTATCAATCAATCTATCAATCTATTTATCTATCTATCTATCTATCTATCTATCTATTTGAATTGTAGCAACCAATATATATATATATATATATATAATATTGATCTATTCTCCTACCTAGCCGTCCATTCATTTATCTACAATTTGTTGGCTCCCAAATCTAAAGGCGTCTTTCTTTAAAGATTAGTGCTCTTTATACCGAACTGCTTAGCGTTCAACCCGCCACGATTGGGTACCAGTTGCCAGCTAGGAATCTAAGTTTGGCATTGAGAACTAGAGGGCAGCTGTACACAAGCCCTACGATGAGCTGTGAAGCCAGCTGAGTCTTCGTTGTGGGCTGTCAACGCATTAAAACTGTCAATTTTTTGTGTGCTCTTTTCCAACTACTTGTCCATCTAGCTCCTATCTATCGACCAAAGGATGAATTAAACCAAGCTAATCCATTGTTTATTATCCTGCTTGTGGGGGATTAGCAAGCAAGCCAAGGCATACAAAATGACCCTTTTATTTTCAACTAATGTTCAACTAGAGAATAAAAGCTGAACAAGATCTAAGTACCTAAAAACCATGTCTGACCCAAAAATAAAAATGATTAAAAAAACAAAATAAATTTTTTTGTTCAAATAGTGAATACATAGATTCAGTAATGATCTATTTAGTTTAAACGTGTAAAATTTATCAATAAGCCAACGCTATGAATAATAATAAGGATTAAAAAAACGATGAAAATTAAAATTAAATCAGCAAAATTTTTGTGTCTTCTAAAAGAAGAAAAGGCAGCGCACGATAAAATTGTTTTGAATTAGAAGACCTTCATTAAAAAAACTGGTTCCTTTCTGTGTTCAAGGATGTTACTGGTACCGTTTTTGAAAATAAAAACTACTTAAACATAAAATACTACTTTAAT